>APFE030099899.1:28499-47536 GCA_000404065.3 Pinus taeda
TGTAGAAATTTTGAATAATTTAACACATATTCAATGGAGATTATCCTGATCATGTACTATTGCGGAAAACATACACAATACATAAGCTCCTCTACGTTGATCATCAATATAGCAGCATCAATAACAATAAAACATCAAGAGCATTCACACATTAACACAGTATGTATCCCGGGGAAAGCATCTCGCTAAAAACCCCAACTATCTGTATATTAATGATTGAGTCATGTAACATTACACAGCATAATACTTCTCACAAGTATCTTCACCTCTGTTACACACAATACAGCTCAGATCTGAATCAATCACTGGCTCAATTCTGCTTCGCTGCTTGCCTGCCTCTGCTGCTCAATACCTGCTCAAGAACTGATGATAATTCTATGGAAACCACGTATTTACTTGGCAAAATCACGTGAGCACAAGCTACAATGTGGGAAAATACATGGGAAAACTCATTGGCATACTCAATCCCTTGATTGTGCAAGATCTGGTGCACAACTATAGTCATAACTGATAGCAATCTGATTCTCTACCACCTGTCCCTGTAAAACTGAACATGCACTGACATGCAACTGAGTTACTGATGTATTCATTAGTTGTATTATGAGTTAATAACTTGTGAATTAATTAATAACTAATTCACCCAACTCATCTCTAGTCTATTTGCCAGTTAGACTAAATACAACCAGTTTAACAAAGCTAAACTGAACACAACTCCATCAACTGCACCTCCAGTCCACTAAACTCAACTCACTTGAGTTCTAACTGAAGTCCTGAATGCAAATATTAGTCATCCCATAGGTAACCACGTATTTCCTTCTGGGATCTGCATGTACCACATCCGTAGCTCATCCTGAAGTGCTCCAAGAAAATAAGACAAAGTTTATAGTCTAAATATTATTATGAGCTAATAATATTTGACTGTTCTATATTTAGACTGAGCAGTCACTCCGCTGTGGTCTAAAAATAGAAGTCCATCTATTTTTCCAACTTGATCAATTATCCATAAATAGCAACCTGCAATCCATAGACATGACCCATATGTCTAAAAATAGACTTGCGCCAAAAATAGCCTGCGGGACCACTTAGTGAAGGCGACTCCTTTCCACTAAGCTCCATCATCTTGTTGCATTCTCAACAAGCATTTCTTGTTGCACACTTTTCAACAAATTCTAGCCAATTCATTACAAGATACGGTCAGATTCATTTCTTCTTCCTCTAAGGTTTGTTCCTGGTGTATATCATCTTCTTTTGACATTTCTTGTTCCTTTTCTTCCTCCTCTTCACAATCTATGTAAAATAATTTCTTCTTAGCACACTTATGACCTTTAGTGTATTTGCTATCACAACTGTAGCAAGGCCCTTTTTCTTTTTTTTCTTTAAATTGTTGGGGTGTCAAACTTGTAGGTTGTGGAAGGCTAGGGGAAACAACACTTCCATATAGTTGTGAGTGGCAGGCTTTCTCGTTGCCATAATTTTTCTTTGCATTTTTCTTGCCAACCTGAATGCCTTCTCCAATGAGTAAGGTTCCCAAAGGCGAACCTCATATTGGATGTTATCCTTTAAAGTCCCTATGAACACATCAATCCTATGTTCCTTTGGAAGATCTTTTACCCTTATATTAAATTTTTGGAAGTCAATGTGCTCAATCATTGAACCCTTTTGTTTGAGGTTTATCAATTGGATAAAAAAAGTGTTTCTTTTTGTATCCTCATAATGTGCTATCATTTCTTCCATAAAAATTGCCCAAGAGACAATTTGTTTACGAGAAAAAAGCCATCAATACCATACAAACTGATTTGGTTCCAAATATAAAGTTGCAATGCGTACCTTTTGTGTGTTTTGCACATTATGGAGATCGAAGTATTGCTCCATCTGTAGTATCCATGTTACGAGATCCTTGCCATCAAACTTTCTCATATTGATCTTTGGAACACATCGGGTATTCAATCCAACATTAGAGTCTATGAAATCATGATTAACATTTCTTTTGTTCTCATCATGAGTTTCCTTTACTACCCTGTCACCATTAGTAAGCATTTCTTGTAGCAACTTAGTCAAATCTATCTTCAAATATTCCATCTTAGCATCCATGCCATTCATCTTAGCTTGCATTCCATCCATATTGGTGTCCACGCCATCTATCTTAACTTGCATGCCATTCATATTAGCTTCCACGCCATTCATCTTAGCTTCCACGCCTTTCTTTAAACCATAAATCCTAGCTTCTATTACCTTTTGTGAGAGCGAAATTTGTTGCACTTGGTCTCGTAATTTTGATATATCATGTTGCATTTCTTCCTCTTCTTCATGAGTCATGTTAGAGATTTTAGGTTGCTTACTAGGTGTCTCCATTTTCTTTCTTTGGGGCATCAATTAATGATAATTATGCTTCACTATTCCCTTTGAACTTCAACCTAATTTTTCAACCCACTTATGCAAAATTTTAAAAAGACCACACATTTTTTCACTTTGTAGAAACTCGATATTGAATCTGTTGTATCTCTGTAATTGCGGATCTCCAAGGGCTAAAATTTCTTCTTACGGTAGCCCTGCGAGTCCTCTTTCCAATGCCACTAGTATGATCAAAATTGGATTCTCCAAGAAAGAGTTATGCCCAATCTCCCAAGATGATCTGATTATATAATTTTTCAGTAGAGCGAACTTGTACAACATGCCACGTGTCATGTTTTCGACCTTCGGATCTGAAAAAGATACACAGAAAAATAATGTCTGTCCTCTTTTTGTAACTTCTTAAGAAATTTCATTCTGATACTCAGAGAGAAAGTTATGATGTTTTTTCCAAGGTCACCAATTTGGAATGTAATTCAGGAGTTTGCAAAATCCCTAACTTCCTCAGATCATATCTCTGAAAATATAGCGAGACAAGATCTTAAATTCGGACCCGAGGTTTAGAATGCTTTCGGTTCAAATGGGTTTTTGTTTTAGCTTCGAAACATCACAAAAAAAATTTATATTGCAAATTCCATGATGAACTGTTCGGAGCTGCGAAACCCTAGAATCCAAAGCTATGATACCAAATGTTATGAAACCAACACACAAAAAGATAGAAAAGAAAGATCAACACCTTAGAAATCAGCCTCTTCGAGGGGGAAACCTCCTTTATAGTACACAAATGAACAATTCCTGGATGATACAAATGACAAAACCTCCTTTCTATATATTGGATTCTAAGGGGCCACAATATAATCAAAGCCGACATAACAATAATAATATAAGGACACAACAATAACAAGAGTGGGCTTCTATGAGGCACAATAAGAACAATATGGGGACAATAGGGGCACAAAAATAACAATAAGGGCTACAATGGCAATAGTAATTGGGGAATCACTAGTATTATAGGGACCTAACAGTAAGGGAGCGACTAGAAAGCCAAGGTCGCTCTCACGAGCTTTCCTACCAATGACCAAAGACCAAAGTTTCCAATGCTATGCCAACGACTCCGGGATTTGAGCCACTTTTTTAGGCCCAGATCCTAGGTCACTGCCCATAATTGATCCATCTCTTCAAATCAGAAAAATAACATGGAAATGACATTGTTAAAGAAAATACTTGTTTAAGATCTTGACTGGACCCCTACTAGCCATGACAGGCATCTCGTCAAACATACTGCAAATGTGTAATCTACAGGTGTAATTAATAATTCTGAGCATAGGGGTCTCATACTTAGCTGAGAATCACTAAGAACCGTTGATGCCTCAACACATCAACTATCATTCCATCCGTTAGGCCATATATACATTTATTATTCAATTACAAGTGAAAACATAATGGGAGCCACACATGGATGTTATCATAAAACATATAAATAACCAACATAATAGGGACAAAATTATCCATGAAATCACAACCATATACACCACATTTAATCCATCATAATACTTATAGAAATACCAAGAGAAATAACCTTCCATTAATGATGCAAAATCCAAACTCAGCATGGAACTTCCACGTTCCGCCCGACCATAGAATGGCTGAGCCAAATCTATCTTTAGCCATTCACCCCCATGCCATATTCTAAACATGAATGCAGGATCTCATAAAACACATCAATAAAAACCATCCAGGGATTATAGAGTCCATCCACGTCAACCCATCAAACAATGATTCTACCTCATAGTCAAACATCACAAAACCATCATCAGATTGGTCTTTATCCAAGCCTTCCATGGATCCAAAGCGTTTGTCCAACCAAGGCTCCGAGACTAGTAACTCAACCCACAACAAAAAATATGCTGCCGATGTAGCTTTATAACTTAGTCGATGCAGTATTTACAATGATAAACTTGCTGAGAAACAACCAACATAACAACATAATAACATGACAACATAATAACATGACATCATAAAAACATACGCATAATGGCGCTTTATAACACAACTCATGGTGCTATTTATATCCATATACATATGTACATAAACCAACATCATCAAAACATATACAAAAACATATATCGAAACATATACCAAAATCACACCAAAACACCAAGCCAAAATTGCTTTGCCTCAACTGGCAAACAAGGAAGGATACATAGCCCGCATTTGATCCACCATCTCCCATGTAGCTTCATCAGGCCTAAAGTGCTTACATTGCACCTTAACTTGCTCGATTGCTCAGTTCCACAACATGAGCACCTTTTTCTGTAATACACTGAGGCTCTGGTTGGAATTCTCCATTTGGTTCCACCTGCAATACAGACCAGTCAATCACATGATCAACATCCTTAACATACTTCTTAAACAAAGATATATGGAAAACATCGTGGAATTTCACTGTCGGAGGCAGTGCAAGTTGATAGGATATTGGCCCAATTCCCTCAATTATACTAAAGGGTCCACAAAACCGTGGTGCCAGCTTGGCACATGATCCAATCCGCACTAATCTCTTCTTCGATTTGATGTGCAAGTACACCCGTTCCCCAACTTGGAACTCCTTAAACAACCTATTTCGATCTGCATAGCTCTTTTGCCTATGCTTTGGTACCTTTAGATTCTTCTTGATCACCTGCATTTCCTATTCCATGTCTGCCAACATATCTAGTCCAATCAACACCCTGTTAACCAGATCACTCCAACTGATAGGAGTATTGCAACTCCTCCCATACAATGCCTCAAAAGGACTCATTCTCAAAGATTCCTGATACCCATTTTTGTATGTAAACTCTACTAATGGAAGGTACTCTTCCCACTTTCACTGTCGATGCATCACATATATCCTCAACATGTCCTCCAATATCCTGTTGACCCTCTCTGTCTGTCCATTTGTTTTTGGAGGATAAGCCGTAATAAAGGAAAAATCTATGCCCAAACCCGCAAACAAACTTCCAAAAGTTGGAAGTGAACTTCACATCCTTGTTGACACAATATTCTTTAGAACACCACGCAGTCTAACCACATCTCCGATGAATACCTACACTACATCGCCAGCTGAGAATGTAGACTTGACTAAAATGAAGTGTGCAACCTTTGTTAACCTGTCCACAATGACCATGATGAAATCATGTTGCTTCACTGTCTTCGGAAAAATTGTAATGATGTCCATGGAAATGACTTCCCATTTCCACTCTGGGATCACGATCGGCTGTAGCAGTCCACTTGGATGCTTACATTCTTCCTTCACACACTAACAATCAAAACACCTAGCCACGAACTCTCCTACACCCCTCTTCAAATTTGGCCAATAGTAAAATCTATTCAAAACTGTCAGTGTCATATGATAACCTGGGTGACCTGAATAAGGTTTTGCATGAAATTCCCTCAAGGTCACCTTCTTGAGCTCACTGTTATTCGGTACATATATCCTGTCTCGGAACCTGACCAACCCATATGCTGTAAGACAATAATCCATACCCTATGCACCTGCACCTATATTGCCACCTATACCTGTACCACTATTTGTACTTGTACCTACACCTGTACCAGTACCAACATCCTGCTACAACCTGTGCACAATCTCCATATACCTAACATACTGATGACCTGCCTGCAAGATCCTATCCTGTAAGTCTATCCCATAGGATCTCATAGTTGCCAAGTGATTTACTTGTACCCATCTGCTAAGAGTATCTGCCACCATGTTCTCTTTACCTTTTATGTACCTGATCTCAAAATCAAACTCGTTGATCGTGGCCAAACATCTAGCCTACCTGGAGTTCAGATTCAACTAGTCAAACAAATACCTCAATCCAATGTGATCACTCATGAGTACAAACCTCATGGCAAGAAGATAATGTGTCCACATCCTAAATGCATGTATAATTGCTGCCAACTCAAGATCATGTGTCATGTAGTTCTGCTCATGCTCATTTAAGTTTCGGGACTCATAACATACCATATGTCCATCCTGCATAAGGAACCCACTAAACCCTCTTTTGCAAGCATTTGTGCATACCACAAACTCTTTGTCCGGATATGCAATCTATAACACTGGTACATGTGTCAACAACTACTTCAGTTGATCAAAGCTAGCCTGACACTTCTCAGCCCATTCAAAATTATTACCTTTCCTTTGTAATGATGTGATATGATAAGAAATCTATGAGAATTTCCAAATGGACCTCCTATAATAGACTGCCAAACCCATGAAAGATCTCACTTCGTCCACACTCTTAGGAGCTACCCACTCCATGATGGCTCTTATCTTCTCTGGATCTACTGCAATGCCCTCCTTGGAGACAACATGCCCCAAGTAGTGTACCCCAGTCTGAAAGAAACTACACTTGTTTAGCTTAGCATACAACTGATTCTCCCTCATCAACCTCAACACTACTGCAAAGTGCTTGACATGTTATTCCTCATTTTTAGAATATACCAATATATCATTAATGAACACAATAACAAACTTATCCAAATATGGACACAACACATTATTCATCAAACACATAAATGTAGTTGGAGCATTAGTTAAGCCAAATGGAACTACAACAAACTCATAATGCCCATACCTGGTCCTGAATGCAGTCTTGTAAATGTCTTCCTCTTTGATGCATACCTGATGGTATCTAGATCTCAAGTCAATCTTCGAGAACATTGCTTCTCCCTTCAGTTTATTGAACAAGTGATCAATCCTTGACAAATGGCACATGTTCTTGATATTCACTTTGTTCAACTGCTTGTAGTCAATGCATAATATGAGAGTACCATCTTTCTTCTTCACAAACAATACCAGTGCGCCCTATGGTGATACACTTGGCCTAATGTATCATTTGTCAAACATTTGCTTCAACTGTAGCTTTAACTCAACCAACTTAGGTGTGCTCATCCTATAAGGTGCTTTTGATGTTGGAGCTGCCCCTGGTACTAACTGAATAAAAAAGTCTACCTCCTTGTGAGGTGGAAACTCTATAATGTCCTCAGGAAATATATCTTTGAACTGATGTAAAACTGGATACCTTTTCAACAAATCCATATCCACAACTTCCTTATCCTTATCACTAAAAATGTGTATTGCGAATAAATTACACCCTTTCCTGTGGCTACGCTTTGCTTGCATAGTTGTCACCATCCTAACTGATGTATCTTTCTTCTTACACTGTAAGACTCTTGGTTCTCCATTGTCATCAACACACTCAATAGCTTTATCATATCAGTCTACCTTGGTTCTATGAAGACACAACCAATCCATGCCCAACCACATACTATATGATCCCAATAGTAATACATTCAAATGTGTTGCGGTAGGTGTTGGGCAGCGGACCCCCCGCGTAACGGTTTTGGGGCTTAAAGCCCACATTTTTGGGTATTGGTATTATAAAAGCTCTGCGAAGTGTAAAGAGCGCAAATTGTAATGGGTCAAGTCTAAGGGTAGTCCGCCCTAAAATATTGTAAATTAATCTAGAATCTGTCGGCCTACCCATGGTCCGCAGACCATGGGAATGTATAAATAAGAGCGTGGCTCTAAGTGTAAAAGGCAGTTTTTGGTAATGTAAGAAGTGATATGGGTGTCTGAATGCGATATTAGATCTGATTCTGTAAGTCCGAGTTTTGGTTGCAATAGGAGATAGAGGCTCCACAGCTGTGTGTGCAGAGGCTTGGTAGAGTCTGTAGCTGTGTGCGCAGGGCAGGAAGTGGATTGTAACTGGTTAAAGGCATTAATAAAGATAAGTTGGTTTTGGAATATCGAGTATCTGTTCTATATTATGGTTTATGCATCTGTTTATGGTTTATGAGTGTGTGTATGTTTGTTATGTTAACTGGTAATTGAAAGCATTGTGCTGTCTTAAGTAATTTAAGATCTATAATAATATAAAGCACAGAAAAGATAAATTACACTCGCGCTCGTATTCCAAACCACGCGAAGGTAGATACTCTGAACAAACGGTTGCACGGGAGTAGTGCAACATGTAGGATCGGTTCGCGAACTTCCAGACCTCATCAAGACATCCCTAGGGTGCAGAAACCTAGTTCCAGCACCCTCCCATACTACCTTGGCTGAGACCTCAGTCCGCGGTCCACGGACTATTGCTGAAAGGGCCAGTAGTTTCAGATTTGTTTGGCTAAACATTTCTGAACCTGGTTCAAGCCCTAATAAGCCAACAAATGGTTCCGTTGCCATGACTGGGATCTGCCTAAGGGATGTCTGATGTCGGAACACTGGAACCCTACGAAGAAAGAAATTGAAGATTGTTTGGATCAGAAGCTGCACGAGTTCGTAATACAGGAAAATAAAACCCCACAGATATTCAAGAAGAGGTGGTTGGATCGCTTCATATATACAGAAATCCATGAGATCTTCTTCGTGACCTTCTCTTCAGAACTGTATGATTGGATCGCGAGGCTAGCAGACACCTAGGGAAGGTGCAAGCTCGATCAACTGATAGTGTGGACTCCAGAGTTACTGTGCAGGCTAGGGGCATCTAAAGATAAGATCGTGCGGGCCATAGACCATTCGCTGGATCAAATAATAGTAGGGTTTATCACTCAATTTGCGATAGACACGACTATCCGCTACAACAAAGTAGAAAGACGTTTTCTCAAGGGATCGCGAGGTAAGTACATCAAGTCTTTGAATACCTGGATAAAGATGTTGCTATGTGAAAAACGGGTGATGCGAATACATTAATGAGTGGAACGATGCGGAGCAGAAAGGTCTACAAAGGGATCGAAGGGTTAGGAAACAATCCTTTAATTTCACCTTCGCGAGCAAGTGAGGAAGAATGCGCTTGGGTTTCTCTGAGGAGTGTGGTTAGTTTGATTAGGCAGCGCATTCTATAGTTATCGTCCCCGCTAACGCCACCACTCCCATCACCTTCTTCACCTCCAACTTCACCCACTCCGCCTCCACCAAACCAACAGTTTAGCATGGCGAGTGTGATCAAGTTACTTGTATTCAGAGGAGTAGGAAATGAAGACCCAGATCAGTTTTGGTTCTTAGTAAAAGCAGTGTGGGAAGCGCATGGGGTTATGGATGATAACATTAACAAGGCCACATTGGTAAGTGCGCTTCAGGATTGCGCATTGACTTGGTATATCAAGCACTTGAATGATCACCCGAATGCTGGAGTAATGGAAATCTAGATTGCATTGAATAGAGAATTTAACTGGCCGAAATCAGAAACGTAGTCGATCATCGGATTCAAGGAGATCGCGATGCTTCCAGGTGAAACCCCCTGGGATCTGGATCAGAGGTTGAAAAGTACTATCTACGAGGCTAATATGACTCTGACAGACGCGCATGGTTTGTGGCATCTTTGACACCACACCTGAGGACGACACTGTCACAACAGAAGCTCTCAACCTAGGCAGAGGCATTGGAAATGGCGATGAGGTTGCACGAAACACCGATACAGGATCCAGGGTTGGGAGTCCAACAAATCCACGCACAAATACAAAACATATGCTTGGAGATGCAAAGTTTGAAGTAGGATAGGGCACCCGAGCCAGAGGTGCATGGAGAAGTGTGGTGTATAAAATGTAAAGGCCAAGGTCATGATAAGGATCACTATCCTGTATTCACTAACTATTTGGTGGGAGGGGGACCGATGCCTTCGAGACCGGAGGCACAAGCAGGGCCGAGTGCAACACCCGTGCTCTGGTGCACGATTTGTCAGGTGGGAGGAAAGCATGTGACAGACTACTGTCACCTGTTGCAGAAGTATACCTAGACTCCACAAAAACTGTATTGTAATTTCTATAGATCAGTGGGCCATGATGAGTGGACATGTCGGAGCTATGAGCTAATGATGGATAGGACCCCAACTTATCGAATCTAGACAAAATTGTGAGGCTTCGATCCAGCTGCAACAATAGCGCGGGGTGGATTTCAAGGGCGAGGTCGAGGTCGAGGAGGAATGGGGACTAGAAGGGGCCACAAACAGCTAATTTGTTACAATTGTGGAGGATCTGGGCACTATGCTCATGATTATACCAACCCAAAAAGACTATCTTGCACGTACTGTGAACAATTTGATTATGAAATGGTAGATTGTCCGACACTGATCGCGCAAATGCGTGAAAAAATGGTGCTGCAGCCTACTCCGACGCAAAATATCCAAATGATGAGTTGCGAACTACACGAAGAAGACCCCAACGTGAACATGATGCTGAGAAGTGGCATGACCACAGGGGAAGATAAGGGGAAGTAGCCTGAAGAGGATACCTGGGTATGCAAGGATCCTACAAAGGAACCTGAGTTTGACTTGGAACACGCAAAGGAAATGTTTATGGAAGCTAAGAAGAGCTTCGCGGAGGTCTCTACTTCAGGTAGTAAGGATCAACCAGAGATGGGCCTGGATCCTTCTATGCTAACTACCTTTTTAGAGACATGTATGAAACTGCTGCATGACAATAAGGCAGTCAAAGGACTACAAGAACTGATCGCTAGGTGCGCAGGGTTAAGGGAATCGTGCATAGTTCAAAAAATGGGGAAGCATGCTTTGCGCACCGAAAGGGAAATGCGGTTGATGATGCAAATTGGCGAATATGAGATGGATCACGTAATCTTAGACCTAGGTTCAGATGCAAATGTATTACCAAAGTAGACTTGGGAATGCATGGGCAGGCTCACATTACAGTGGTCTCCTATTCAATTACGGATGACAAACCAACAAAAGATCTTGCCTATGGGAAGATTGCAAGGGGTAACAGTGGATATCAAAGGTACGAGCACACAGAAGGAATTCGAGGTAATAGAGATTGTTGATGATAGTAATCCTTACCCCGTGTTTCTAGGAATAGACTGGGCCACAGATATGAATGCAGTCATCAACCTGAAGAAGCGGAAAATGATTTTCGAGAAAAAGTCCCTATGTGTGCTAGTTCCGCTGGATCCCGCTGAAGGAGAACACTACACTGAACTCGTGCGCGACGATGGAGGAAATGAGGAGTTAGATTGTATCTACAAAATAACCGCGCGAAACTAGGATTGGCTAAATCCGACCACAGATGGAAGGGTCTCGTGGGAGCGCGCAAAGTCCTACCTTTTGGATTCATACGAAGAAGATGAACGATGGAACAATCAATTGAGTGAAGTGACGACGCTAAATTGTAATATGATGACCAAATCACTACGTTGCGTAACCACCCGGCTCGAGATCTACCAACATATGACGGATTGACAACGGTGGATGAATTCTTGAACAAGTTTGAGAGTTTAGTACCAGAGCACCAGAGGTTCAATGCATTAAAGTGGGTGCTACGTGCAACACTTGCGCGTTGGTGGGGGACACATGAAGGAAATTTTGAAATCTAGCACGACTGCAGAAGGATGATGTACCTAAGGTTTGGGAAGCTGGAACTACGAATAACCAAAAAGTATGATGGATGCGATGACCTACACATGCACCTCACAAAATGGACCAAAGCCTATGGTGAAGAGCCCTAGCCTAAATGGGTACACTTATTTTATCATACCCTGGATGTCATCCCAAGAAACTGGTATACCGAGACAAAACTCCGACATGCTACGGGCGAATGGGATATCTTGCGCGAGGGATTTTTAGTAACATTCTTATTTGAAGACCAATGGGTTGATACTGTTGACGATGCACTCCAAGTTGTGAAATCTGCCATTTTCAAAATACCGCAAGAACCAGAAGAAATAGGTCAACTAGTATGGTCACATCAGTTAAGCCATGCCTTAGAATGTTACAACATGCAAGTGGAGGATGATGATGATGACCCCGAAACATTAATATTCCGGAAACAGAAGGGAGCCACGAAGTTCGCGAATCATCAATCGAGGACCTTGACATCACCGCTCCACTGAAAATGAAACAGGTGAACATTGGTATAGATGCAGAGCCGAAGTACGCAACGCTTAGGGACTATTGGGATGATGCCATGGTGGATAAAGTCATCGAGTTACTTCGTGAATATCAAGAATTATTCCCAACCAAAATAACAGAGTTAAAAGGGATCCTCATTGACCTAGGGATGATGAAGATAACTCTGAAACTGGACACAAAGCCAGTTAAGCAACATCTTTACCGTTTGAATCCGAAGTATAAGGAAAAGGTCCACGAAGAATTGGAAAAAATGCTTGCAGCAGGAATTATTGAACTGGTAGAAGAATCTGACTGGGTTAGTCCTATGATAATGCAAGAGAAAAAATAGAAGGGCGAAATTCGAATCTGCGTGGACCTCCGAAAACTGAATGATGCCTATGTTCATGATCCATTCCCGAAACCATTTACAGATGAAATCCTGGAGAATGTTGGCAGACAGGAAGCGTACTCATTCACGAATGGGTTCTCAGGGTACCACCAGATCAAGATCGCATCGGAAGATAGGAGCAAGACAACCTTCGCAACTGAATGGGGATGTTTTCAGTACACTGTTATGCCCTTTGGGTTGAAGAACGTGCCAATGATATTTTTGTGCGTAGTAGTGGCCGCGTTCAAGGAATTCATCCATAAGTTTTTGGAGGTTTATTTTGATGATTGGACTGTATTTGGGCTAGTCAAGAAACATCTAGAGAGCTTACGGTTGATGTTGGATACTTGTCGACGACACCAGATTGCGCTGAATCTTAAGACGTGCACCTTCCTCGTCCCCTTTGGAAATTGCTTGGCCATGTGGTCTGCAGACAAGGCCTGATGGTGGACCCTGCAAAGATTGCTGTCATACTCAATCTGCAAGCACCACGCAGTGTCAAACAACTCCGTACCATGTTGGGGTACACTGGCTACTATAGAAAGTTTGTTAAGGGCTACGCATAAATCATGGCACCAATGGAACAGTTGTTGAAAACGGACGCTACATATTGTTGGAATGATGACTGTAAGAAAAGTTTGGAGATTCTCAAAGAAAAGATGGCATCCGCCCCCATTTTGGTTTTCCCAAAATGGGACATCGTATTTCATGTACATGTTGATACACTGTGTATCGCGCTGGGCGCTGTACTCACGCAGGAAGGAGCAGAAGGCATTGATCACCCGATTGCGTTCGCAAGTCGACGATTGTCCAAAGCTGAAAAGAACTACTCCACTACTGAGCGTGAGGGATTGGCGTTGGTATACGCACTCTTGAAATATCGCCGCTATCTACTCGATGGGCACTTCAAGGTGTATACCGATCATTCTGCATTGAAATACCTGGTGAACAAGCCTGTGTTGGGGGGGCACATTTGTAGATGGTTGTTACTATTTCAAGAATATGATTTCGAGGTCAACGTAAAGCTGGGATGTCTAAACGCAGGCCTAGATCACCTGTCCCGAATTGAGAACGGTGAGAAGTCAACAAATTTGGAGGAAGGACTACCTGATGCACAACTCAATGTGCGTGTCATGGATGGCCACTTTGAGGATATAATCCACTTCTTAACCACAGGGACCGCGCTGCTGGGATATTCATTTTAGCAGAAGAAAGAATTGGTGGTACGTGCGGCGAATTTTATTATTATCGTGGGGCACCTCTAGAAAATCAGAAACGACGAAATATTACGAAGATATGTACCTGAATTTGAACAAGGACAGATCCTCACAGAAGCACATGGGGGGGTTGCAGGAGGACATTATGCGGGACGAGCGATATCACAGAAGATTCTTCGCTCTGGACTATGGTGGCCAACCTTACATTAGGACTCAAAAGCATATTGTCGGGCCTGTGACGCATGTCAATGGATTGGGAAACCATCGTGAAGGGATGAGATGCCACTCAATCCACAGATGACACTGCAGCCATTCAAAAAATGAGCCATAGACTTTGTGGGGCCTATCACACCTCAAGGGAAGACGGGTGCGCGCTACATCATTACTGTGACAGAGTATTTGATTAGATGGGTGGAAGCACAGCCAGTTAAGGACTGCACGACTGCCACAGCTACAGAATTTTTATTTGACAACGTCTTGACACGATTGGATGCCCGAAAATTTTAATGAGTGACCACGGAACACACTTCCTAAATGAAACTATCAGTGCACTTACTGAGGAGTTCCAGGTGTATTAGAAGCAAAGGATGCCGTACCATTTGCAAGCAAACGAGACCGTAGAAGCATTCAACAAGATTCTGGAGACTACGTTGACCAAAGTATGTAACGTGCAACGAACTGATTGGTGATTTACGCATACCTGTAGTGCTATGGGCATACAGAACCACATGCAAGAAATTGACGGGGCAGACACTGTTCCAGTTAGTCTATGGCACGTAAGCCGTCATGCCAATGGAATACATTGTACCCAGTGTGCAGATAGCGGCGATGACAGGCATGGCAGACCGCGAAGCCTTGGAAGAGAGGCTCGTGCAACTGGAAGAACTAGAGGAAGAACAATTTCTAGCAGGTTTCCATCAACAGGTATAGAAACAACGCGAGAAAGCTTGGCACAATCACCATATCAAGTTGTGCACGTTTAATGTAAATGATTTAGTATTGCTATATGACAACAAGTTCGAGAAATTCCCTCGAAAAATCCGAATGCATTGGTTGGGACCATATGTAGTCAAAGACGACACAAATGGAGGCGCAGTCCAACTCGACAAGCTTAATGGAGAGCCCTTCCTAGGAAGAGTAAATGGCAGTCACCTGAAGCTCTACACAAGTGGGCTGGTTGTCTGACTAACCGACCCCAGTGCAGTCTCAACACTCCAAGCAGTTGAAAGAAGGCACATGACTATAAATGAGTCTGCAGAGAAGCTGCACGGAAACACGGTTCCACGTAAGGAGCATTTATCACAGGAATCGTGGTCACGCATAAAGGGATGCGCTACTGTGCAGAAAGGCGGGAAAGTGACCATTTAGGTCATTGTTCATGACAAGATGGTCAATCTGAGACAACAAGGAGCGTACGACGGGCATTTAAGACGTGAAGTCAAAACCGGATTTGAAACGATATCCCGTCAGTATCGCATTAATGAACCAGAAAAGGAGGGAATGATCGAATTTGAATATTGGCTGGCCTATAAATCACAGCTGGTCGTCTACCGAACAAACCATGGCACTATGAGACCTAAGTTATTGAGTTATCTGATAGATATGGACCCGTCCAACTTCGATGCTTTGAGAATAAACCCAGAGACACAGGACCTTCGAGACAGCATAATGCCGATAGCTGAAGTTGCTGTGCCGAGCCCAACGCCAGTGGTGGGAGATATACCGTAAATTCCCAGACAGATAGCAGGAATGATCTAGATGTCGTTGCGAAAATTGTGGTTTGGTAAGTTCTCTATGAAAGCTAAGGGCGAGATGGTGAATCTTGGGATAAAAGACAGAATTCCATTGAAAAGTGCATCCCTTGGCTGCGTGTCCATGACGAAACTTGAAGATTGGGACCTCGTGGATAGTAGCATCTCTCTTGAAAAAATGCAACACAAGCTTCAACAGATATTGAGTATACGGGACCAGAGATCGCAAGCTTGTTGCTCTTGCACAAAGAGTTCATAGCTTTGGCATCTCAGCTAGAGCTAAAATCCTATGAGGAGCCGCTTTGTGTTAACCGAGTAGAGCAGAATGAGCATCATTGGTTATGCGAATTAGCAGGGGAAATGGAGCAGGAGCTTGAAGAAGTATTACAGGAGGCAAGGATGGAACAACGAAGCGCAATGCATCACTCATAGGGATGGTGGCCCGCGAAGCCTTGGCAGCGCGTCTTGCCGCACCGATGAGTGACTCAGGACAAGTCACAATGAATATATTGGGGGCCCGTTGGGCAGCAGACCCCCCGCGTAACAGTTTTGGGGCTTAAAGCCCACATTTTTGGGTATTGGTATTGTAAAAGCTCTGCAAAGTGCGCATAGCACGAATTGTAATGGCTTAAGTCTAAGGGTAGTCCGCCCTAAAATATTGTAAATTAATCTAGAATGTGTCGGCCTACCCATGGTCTGCGGACCATGGGAATGTATAAATAAGAATGAGGGTCTAAGTGTAAAAGGCAGTTTTTGGTAATGTAAGAAGTGATATGGGTGTTTGAATGCGATATTAGATCTGAGTCTATAAGTCCGAGTTTGGGTTGCAATAGGAGATAGAGGCTCCGCAGCTGTGTATGTGGACCCCTGCAACTATGTGCGCATGGCAGGAAGTGGATTGTAACTAGATAAAGGCATTAATAAAGATAAGTTGGTTTTGGAATATCGAGTATCTGTTCTATATTCTAGTTTATGCATTTGTTTATGGTTTATGAATGCACGTATGTATGTTATGTTAACTGGTAACAGAAAGCATTGTGCCATCTTAAGTAATTTAAGATCTATAATAATATTAATCACATAAAAGATAAATTGCACTCGCGTTCGTATTCCAAACCACGCGAAGGTAGATACTTTGAATAGACGGTTGTGCGGAAGTAGCACAACACGTAGGATTGGTTCATGAACTTCCAGACCTCATCAAGACATCCCTAGGGTGCAGAAACCTGGTTCCAACACCCTCCCATACTACCTTGGGTGAGACCTCACGGACTGTTGCCGAAAGGGCCGATAGTTTCGGGATTTGTTCGGCTAAACATTTATGAACTTGGGTCAGGCCCCAACAAGCCAACAATAAGCATACCTTTCAAATTAAATGCACAAGATCTCACCCAATGATTAACTCACTTCTTCACACCTATAGCCAACTGCACTAAGCAAGACTCTGTATGCAATTCCTTACTCAAACCACACTTTTCCACCAAGTCAGGACTAACATAGATATAATTAGATCCAATGTCAATCAAAATAGAAATAACTTTATCAAAAAGCTTACTGTCCATCTCAATGATAGATGCTCGATGGTCTTCCTGTTTGTTATTCAACGCTGCATAGATACTTGGAATACTCTGATCAACCTCTACAACAATTCATGCCTCCTACACACTATATAGCTTAGGCCTACCACTCTTGTAATGTGGAAAATCCTTCTTGCGATGATCTTCTCCACAAGTCCAACACCACAAAGGCTCCTTATTCCGCTCCTCAAATATGTGTCCCTGTCCTCTATCTGATTATTTGAACCTGTTAAGTGGTCAAACATTCTCATTGTTACCTGAATCCTTTAGTCTTACTTGCTTCTTGTCCCACTTTCCTTTATTCTTTGCATTACCTCTCCAATCTGGCTTCATCTCAGTTCAACGCTTCGACTATTCATAATAATGCTTCAACTTCTGGATTACTTCTTCTAATGATCTAGGCTCGTCAAGCTCAATACTATATTTGAATGCAACTAGTAACCCACTAACGAATCTCTGAATCTTAGCCTTCTCCTCCTTGAGGTAAGGCACATACCTCAACAACTCCAAGAATCTGCTAGTGTACTCATCATCTGTCATGGATCCCATCTTTAACTCATAGTGTTATTTTTCTCTGTCATCAAAGTATCTCTCTAACAAGTACTTCTTCTTGAGTATCCGCTCAATCTCACTCCAAGTCAAATCTTCCTCATTTATACCTCTGACATTCTTCACATCTTCCCACCAAATGTATTCTTCTCCTTTGAGATTGAATGTATCCACTCTAGCTTTCATGTTCTCTAAATAGTCATGCAATCTGAAGAACTTCTTCATACCTAGCAACCATGCCTATGCATGTTGTGATTTCTTTAGCATGTTATGATTCAGGTAGGCATCATGACGATCATGATGCCTATCTGAATCAAAACTAGAATAATACTTGTGTCTATCCCTCTTCTAATTTGGAGTGTCCAACAATCTTCCATCTTTGATTGTGTCATCACTATCCGACCTGTGACCACCATGTGACCTACCGCCATATGCCCAATTAATTCTGTCCTCGTGCTCATGAGTGATCCGAAGTGGTCCTTGTCACTGCAAATCTGACAAGCTCTGAAGTATGACTGCATTTACCTTTTCTAGCTTTTCCTGTGCTTGTATGATTCTGTTGTTATCTGCCTTACAACTCCTTATTTCTTCCTTTAAACTTCTTAGTGTAATTACCAAATCAAAAGAGTTCCCAACACCATATTTCTCTTTAGATTCATAGGGAGAATCTTTGTAGTCAACCATCTTGCTAGCCATTTGATATTTCTTCCTGCAAGGTATATCATGTCAACTAAATCAAATCACAAAAAACCAACGTACATTAGTATATCTCGGGGACAATACCTTGTCTGCAAGGTCAACACATCAACGTGATACATGTATAACATAATCATGACAATATATAGAAACATAAAACATAAGCATATGACCATGCAACTGCCATTCTAGCTAGGTTCTAGTCATCAATGTGTGACTTCAATAACAACACACACCATGACCTCATGCATGACAACTACCATCATTGCGTCATCATACACTTGACCACATGAAAACATGAACATGCATAATCCATGCATAACCATCCACACATATGCATAAACACATATGATCAAGCATGAATGAACAATTTAAGTATGGGGGATTACGTAGTGCATTATATTAGATATCATTTTGGGATTCAACTGCGTTAAGTAAGTCATTCACGTATGACCATTTCCATGAGAGGTAATCGTAACTGACTAATTTCTTTGAGCATCACCCGATGCAACGAGTGCTAAGTGAACTATTCAAAAATCATGAGAAATTAGTCAGTTACGACTACCTCTCATGGAAATGGTCATACGTGAATGACTTACTTAACGCAGTTGAATCCCAAAATGATATCTAATATA
>APFE030099899.1:72957-101410 GCA_000404065.3 Pinus taeda
ATTAGAGGACTTATCGCCATGATTCATGTATCTATTACTTAATACAGATTATCAATGGGTTTTAAGATGAGACATTGAGATTGGAAGTATGGACCAAGTGGGAGAATGTTAAGCTCCCTCTCCCAATGGCCGCTGATAATCTGGAAATCAACTGCAGTCATTTCCTTAAATTACGGAAACCAACTGCAATTATTTCTTTCAATTACGGAAACTATCTTCAGTGAATTAATTTCTTGTTGGGAGCTCCTGGAGTGGTCCATTACTCTCTCTGCAGTTCTCTACTATGATCTGTGGAACACTTGACACATAGCCAACATAAGCTTGATGGAAGCTTGGCTATAAATACTTATGTTTGGTCCCCAAGCTCACTAACTCAATCCCCTTCAGTCTTATACCATAAAGTTAGAGTGACCAGAGCTTGGAAGTGCCACATGGATGAGAGTTTTTGCTTTTTTGTTTTCATTCTTCTTTCAACCATGAAAAAGCTGGGACCATAAATGAGACAGGAAGCAATTTCTCGAGATATGAAGTCTTCTTCTTCTCCTGTAAAGCTTCGGGTCTGAACCATGAATGGAATGGAAAGAAATTTCTCATGATATTTTAATTTTTCCAGTTTAGACCGTAAGTTGTATTTTCAGACGTGAATGTTTGAAATTTATGGATTGATTTTCTCTACTGCCAGCTTTGCCGTGCTTAGCGGGCCACTATAAATGTAGGTTTAGAATACATACACGCTGTATATACTTGCATTCACAGTACTTGCGTATTAGTATTAATCAGCAACAGGATGGGACTTTTAAGAGCACAACTTCGTATGTGAGATTAGGCTAGTTCCAAGGTATTCTTAAACGCAGCAAGGCAATTGTTATTGTGATGGTCGATGGCGTGAAAACAGATTTCCCTTGTTTTTGGTTAACTCTGGCACAACTCATTTATAAAGAAAGTGGACTGCCTCAAACATCAATGGCCGGAGGTATGATTTTTTGGGTATTCAAGTTTTTTGATTCTTTTAAGGTTTATTTCATATTATAGAATCGTTGTTAAACTATCACAGACATGTTAGATATTCTGATTGCAGAGTTGTGTTTTGTGCTGTTCTTATCCACCCTAATTTTCTAGACACTGAATTGTTGTGAACAAAGGAGGAATTGTTGATAAGGCCATTGATTATATCAAGACCCTCCAAACTATCTTGAAAGATTTGCAAGCCCAACAATCAGAATTGGAAGCATATCATAGCAGAAGGCCATTATCATTCACAATGTCTGAAAATTCTCTTGTTCTTCACATTCCTTCTTCAATTCTAGTAACATCATCACATCCAGGTCTAAAGATTCTTGGATCCAAACTTTTGGGTGGCCAGGCTTTCATCACAATATGGGCCCCTTAGAAGACTGGTTTTCTGCCCAAATTATTTTCTATCATGGATGCCAATCAATTGGAGATTGTAAATTGCAGCGCAAACGCTGTTGGATCCAACATTGTGTATGCCTTCATGCTAAGGTAAGTAACAGTTCTGATACTTTACTGTCCTTTTATCAGCCACGATTTTTGATACATTCTAGGAGCTATATATACTGATAGTATTATTTTCCAGAGATTCCTAACTGGAATATTCCTGTCAATATAACTGTCTGCCTAAGTGTGCTTGTTTTGATTTTGCAGTCAAAAAACAATAAATAGCATGTCACAACCAAGGACTTGAGCTGTACCGTAAATGAACTTAATACCACGATAGCTGGTCCTGAAGAATATACCTTAAAAAATACTGGCAACGAGTAATCTCTGTGAATATCCCATCCATATGATTTGTTTGTTTTTCTTTCACTTGCTTATAGTTCAATTTCGCTGCAAAATATATCCATTCCAAGGCTGGGATTCATATTTCAACTTCAAATCCAATGGAGTTTCTTAATACTTTGTGGTAAGTATCTAGCTTTTGCGGAACTTCAAGCCTCTGTAAGAGCATGAACACCTATTATTCCCATAAACACAGAGTTACTGCAAAGCCTTGAGCTTCCAACCCAAAACCAGAATCACTAATTTCTGTATTGAGCGATTATCAGTGTACCTGTAATTTTCCACTGAGCTGAAAATTTCTCCAAAATATTTGAACATAAATACAACAGTAGCACTTTGTAGAAAAAAACACAGATGGCTGGTAAAATAGTTTAATGAGCACTGTGGATCATCTGTTTACTAATTTGCTAATGTTTAAGATTATGTTAACCTAAGATCTTGGCGCAATCAGTTTGTGACTGGTGGTCATGATAGAAATTTGATGTTCACTGTTGCCTGTAAAGTAAAATTTTTAATAGCTTTTATGGTTTTAGTTCGATGTTATATATATAATATATATATATATATATATATATATATTATATATTTGTGTAATAGAAAAAATAACTTTTATTTAATTTTTTACGATCATTTTTTATGGATTTTAATTTGGATAGTTTATATTATTATTATTTTAATGCGGTGATAGAAAAATAATTTTTATTTGTTTTAACATTTTATATTATTATCATTTTTTAATATAAAGATTTGATATATCATTATTATTAAAAAAATATGATCTTTTTTTTTGTCAATTTTATATTATCTTGAGCTTTAATGGAATGATTTCTGTTTTCATCGCTGAGATTCAAAATCTTTTTCAAGCTGATTTTTTTCTTCTCCCAAAAATGAGATTAGATTTAATAAAAATAATAAAATTTTATAATTTATATTGTTTTTTTTTTTTCTCTAATTTTTCAATTGACAATTTGGTAGCTTTGTAGTCATCAACTATCTACATATAAGGAATCTAATTTATTAATTGTGTCAAGAGGGGCATTCTACAATCCATTGTGCCACAAAATTATCTCTCATTTTGATTTACATGTTCATATGAAATAACATAATTTTATATCAATTTTATAGAGAGCTAAAATAATTAAAAGTAAAAAAACCTTGTATATTTCCATTTTGAGTGTGAAGATCTTTCATTTTGATTTACATGTTCATATGAAATAACATAATTTTATATCAATTTTATAGAGAGATAAAGTAATTAAAAGTAAAAAAAACCTTGTATTTCCATTTTGAGTGTGAGGACGTTGTGACATCCCTTGGTCAATATTCCTCATTTGCAAACAAATTGTAATTAATTAAAATGATTGAGAGAGCGACACATATTCCATTGCTTGAGGAGTGAGATTGCTTGAAGTAGGAGGTTCCATGAGGAAATGGTTGTTTTTAAATATCAATCCTAGTTGGCTGAAAGAATTAAATGTGCTAGCTATGCATTGAATTTAACTAAAAGAGGAGGGACTAGTTCAAATGTGCTTCAGCTCAAACAATGAGGAAATAAAAGGACAGAAATTTAAGAGCAGCATGGGTTGCATTGTCAAGTCATGGACTGTTGTGAAAATCATGGAGGTGAAGGTAGTTAGTCATTATTTTTTTCCGGAGAGGAAGAATTGAGACATTTATCATTGATTCATGTATGCTCTCTCTCAGGCACGGGAGGAAGCATTGGTAGACAGAGATAACATTGTGTTTAGAAATATTGTGTATGAAAATAGACTTGGAGGAGGTCAAGTGGCCTATAACAATGAATCAAATCTTGGAAAAAGGTGCTAACTGAGGAAACTTCTGAGTAAGGCTTGCTAGGTGAATTATTTGAGAGAGTGTGGCTTGCCTGTAAGGCTAAAGAAACCACTGGAAGTTTATGGATTGATGAACCTGTTAGACTGGGAAGAACCACTCAAGTTCTTGTGAGGGTTGATGAATCACCAAGAGTTACCGTGGGGCTGAAGCTCTGATGTTTGACTTACTAAGGAACTTCCTGGAGAAGTGATTTCTTTACCTACTAACAACTTAACCACTAAAGAACCTTCCTTATAGTGGACTCTCTTCTCATAAAAGTGAGCTAAGTCTCTATGTAATGTGATGTGTTGGTATGGATGTGAATATGCTTGAACAATGTGATTGACAAGTGTGTAGCTAGTGGATGAAGGCAGTGTGGCCCAGTGGCATCCTATTTTAGCTATATTTGTTGGTTAATATCCTCAGAAGCACTCCACCTCAAGCCTTGGAATCCGGATCGAGGGTGATCGTTGCAAGTAAGGCTTGGCTGCAACTGTCTATGGTTAATGGATGGAGAGATGTTGAACCTAACTTAGTTGCCCAAATCAAGTGTTGACTCAAGATAAGTATTTTTCAATGCATCCCTTGTTATTAAGTTCATGCTGAGTTGTTAAATTAGTGTTGTATTCATTGTATGAATGGTTCATGGTTCACTGTGATTGGAATGGTGAAATTCCAATGAATTTGTGTGCCTTGTTGTTGTGGTGTGGTACTAATGTTCTTTATGCATGAAACACACATATATAACCATACGTGTGAGTGTTTTTTTCACTGAGTAACACCATTATATGTGGTATGAGCATTGGATGTTCAACTGTGTGGTTTATGTCTGAGGTTTGAATCGACCTGAATATGATGGCCATAGACCTGTAATATTGTTAGTCTTGAGATGAATATATGGGATATGTTTGTGATTCGAATTGGGAAGAAACTTACAATTTATCCATGGAGAGTTTATCTCCTTGTAGCCTTCTTAGGCACTGTATGCTTCTGGTTCCTTTTATAAGTTTGTTAAGCTTACTAAATTGTTCCTCAAAATAGATCTGTAGATCTCTGGAATGATGTTTATCTGTT
The DNA here is from genome assembly GCA_000404065.3 of Pinus taeda. NCBI lineage: Eukaryota > Viridiplantae > Streptophyta > Pinopsida > Pinales > Pinaceae > Pinus > Pinus taeda. The sequence continues at coordinate 77,665 of APFE030099899.1, forward strand.
TCCCACAAATCATTAATATTTACAAGGGGCCATTGGCCTCTGAGAGCTTGAATGGGAAAGTCCCTGGACTGCGCTTTATATTTCAGTCATCGAGAACCCAGGAAGGGTAACCCTGTTGTAAGATCAGGAAGGATGTGAAACCTTAAATTCGAAAATCAACAGATTTTAACAAAATTAATACTCAGAAACCAAATAGTGAAATTTTAAAACACAATTTATCAATTCATTGGTGAGTACTTGGAACTATCATTTGAAGGTGTTTCTGCCTGTTGATGCTCCCACTTCTGTTACCAAATCGACCCTTTCCTCCTAGCCTATCTGGGATCAACCTATTCGGTTTCCAGATCCCTAAGACTTTAAAATGTCTTCTAGCCCTCGCGCCCAAAGCTCCAAGAACAATCAAGATTCAATTTTTACTCTCTATCTATGTATTACACTACCCCCGACCCTCCCCCCCCCCCAAAAAAAAAAAAAAAAACAAAACAAAAAACCTCCACTTTTGTGCATTATTCCTTCTCCTTATATCCCCCCACACCACCGTCTCAGCCTTCCATATCATTTTCCTTCTAGCACATGGAAACCTAGAATAGTCATCTAGTTTCTCCAAGATTGTAAAGAGACAATCAAATTTTATATGGGTACGAAATAATATACATGGGTTTCAAACTTTAATTCACGAATTATTCATAAGTTTCAACCTTTTAAAAGTTTCTTAGTAAAATTAACTTATACTTTTATTTAAGATTTTAATTTAATTCTTATTTGTTTACTTTATATTTCATTAAGTTTTTTTTTAATAACTTTATTTTTTATGGTTTACTTTAATTTTTTATATTTTGTATTAATATAGTTTAATTTAATTCTTATTTTTATAAATTTAATTAATTTAGTTCACAATCTTGTATATCTACTTTATTATTAAATAATGTATTAACTATATATTATAATGATGGTATACGTATTAAGTACCCTGCTCAACATATTCATCATACTCTAAAGGAGTTAAGTATTTACTTCACAAATCAATTTATTACTCTATACTTAGACCATTTCAATATCAGCTAGTATGTATATTAGTGCACTATATGTGATGCATCCATATGTAGCTATCATATGCATGCTAATATCCCGTTTTGTACGTAATTCAAGATGGGTCATTACAAAGGATATCGCTAGTGTATGCCTCATAAAACCTTAATGATGATGGCTAAGTTCTAGTGCAAATCTAAATGATTACACACTCACCATAGTTGAGCCATCGTTGAGTCCTTTCACAAATGGCTTATAATGTAGAACAGGCAAAAAGCACCCTCCTCCCACATCTAGCCAAGCAACCAGCCAGTCGAGGTAAATATGTAATGAAAGGCTACTATGATATGATTCTATCTCCTAGGTAACCTTAAGGAAATGGAATCGACAGAAACACAACACACAAACCTCACTCAGGTGTTTAAGGACCCCCAGGAGCTAATCCACCACTCTAGGTGCCCAACCCCTGAGTTAACCTAGCATTTAGATGAATTAAACCCAAATTCATCCCCATGACAAGGCATGCATGCAACTGTAACCCTATAGTCGCTCGCACGAGCTTTACCAATGACCAAAGACCCAATTTATCAGTGCTATGCCAAGGACTTCGGGATTTGAGCCACTTTTTCAAGCTTAGAGCCCATGTCACTACTTAGAATTGAACTATCTCTTCAAATCAGTAAAATAACATGGAAATTACAGTACTAAAGCAAATACTTGTTCAAGACCTTGACTGGACCCCTACTAGCCATGACAGGCATTTTGTCAAACACTTAGTAAATATGCAACCTATAGGTGTAAATAACATATTTGAGCATATGGGTCTCATACTTATATGAGATTCGCTATGAAGCATTGTCTCCTTATCACATTAGCTGCCATTTCATCCATTAGGTCATATATACATTGCTCATTCAATAACAAGTAAGAACATGATGAGAGCCACTCATGGCTGCTGTCATAAAACATGTAAATAACCAACATAAGAGGGACAAAATTATCCATGAAATCACAACCATATAAGCCACATATAATCCATCATAATACTCATAGAAATACAAGGAGAAATAACCTTTCATTAATGATGCAAAATCCAAACTCGAGATGGGACTTCCATGTTCCACCCAATCGCATAATGGTTGAGCCAAATCTCTGTTCAACCATTCACCTGCATGCCATATTCCAAGAATTAATGTGGGATCTCATAGAACAAATCAATCAAAACTCATCGAGGGCTTCCAGATGCCATCTACGTCAACCCATCAAACAATGATTCCACCTCACAGTTGGACATCACAAAACAAAAATCAGATTGGTCTCTATCCTAGCCTTCCAGGGCTCTAGAGTGTTTGTTCCAACCCAGCTTCCAACACTAGTAACTCAACCTACATCTTTTACCAGGCTCCAGAGCGTTTTCTAACCAAGGCTCCAGGACTAGTAACTCAACCCACAATTTTTACCAGACTCTAGAGCATTTGTCCAACTAGGGCTACGAGACTAGTAACTCAATCCACCAAGGGCTCCCGAGCTTTTTTCAAACCAAGGCTACAAGACTAGTAACTCAACCCAAGTTGTTACAAGGTTCCAGAGTGTTTGTCCAACCAAGGCTACGGAACTAGTAACTCAACCCAAGCTGTTACAGGGGCTCCAGAGCGTTTGTCAAACCAAGGCTTCAGGAACTAATAACTCAACCCAAGCTAAAGGAAACATGAGAACCAACAAGAACAACACAATGAAAATAAACCCACAATCACCATGACTATCCAGGAAATGGAAAGGCTAGGCAATCCACTGTCAATCTAGGCAATCCTCCATGCCAGTGATAAATCATGACCAAGAAACCACATGTATGTGCCATGCACGCCAAAACTAGTGAAGGAATCATATGTGCAATTTGGTACTTGCAAGCAAATCTGATGTAGTCGCTGATCTTGATGCCCTCTTGTGCTTTCTTAATGTTCCTTTGTCTTCTTACTCCAAAACTCCAACTGTGCCACACTCTCCAAGAGTGCTCCAAGAAAAATAGTGTCCAAGTGTATGAGAGAGAGAGTAGAATAGAGGAGAGCTCCACCAAAACTTGTCAAAACCTTACCAACTAACCCTCGGAAGCCTTTTTATGAATGAGGCCTCTATTTTCTTCAGTTTCCATTATTTTCCTTCATTTTCCTCCTCACATGCAACTTGTGACCTTTCACCTTCCTTTTCTCCTAATTTCCATTATTTTCATAAATAAAAATGCCAATTAATGTCTTTTTCCTTTCTAAAACCTTAGCCATTGCCTTTGCCAATTCCCTTAGCCATAATAAACCGAATCAACATCCATTAGCACATTGTTTCTCCCACCATTCAACTTGGAATACATGTCCCATCGATCGTGGCCTTATATATTTTTCACATGTAATTTTCATCAAGGTTGTTATAGAACCCTCCCCCTTGGGGGAACACCGTCCTCGGTGTTCAATGACACCTATAACCAACAAGACTGCTGAAAACAAAACATACTGCCCATGGAGCTTTATAACACAGATCGTTGTAGTATTTACAATGACCACTGCTGAAACATGACAAGCATACCATTTACTGGAGCTTTATAACATAAATCATTACGGTATTTACAATAATATCCACATATACACATTTTCTTCACCCAACAAATAATCATACTATATGTGGAGCTTTATAAACTAGCTCGATACAATATTTACAATAATACATACATATACACATATGCACATTTTCTCAACCAACAAATAAAAGGATATGATGCCTGCATCCACAACAGGGGAATCCAAAGGCGCACACCTCCACCCTTGAAGTAATACCAACATTCACCTCCTTTCCAGGAAGTCCAAAATCCATTTGCAAAATCAAATTTGCTTCCAATGTCTAGCACTATAGTCCCACACCACCTATCCTCTTAGTGAACATTTACCGACTCATTGTTCCAGGGCACACTCCCAATGTGCATCTGGTTCCATCTGGCCATGCTAATGACCAAAAAAAATCCATCCCCGATCTTCCCTTCTCTGCTACACTATCCCTCAAGAAATCTGGTCATCCCCTTCCGTGCAGTCACTCACCTTCTAAGTTTCGCTGGCACCCCCATCTCGAGCAGTCCATCCCTTGTCAAGGATTCATCGGATCGGAAGATACAAAAACCAAGGCATATCCCTGCCTTAAAATCATCATACCGGTCATAGCATGCTCATGGAAATAAATGGTCACTATTGGGTACTAGTGTCCCATAATGGCCCTGCTCCTGAAGTTATTTACCAACATACTGCTTCATTTTCCAATTCCTTTTGTTGATGCTGCTAATTCTTGTAGTCAATTTCAACCACTCAACCGGGCATGTTCATGCATTCCTGTTCCAAGCACATAATTTCCATTAGATTCAATAAATCGAAATAACCTCAAATCATACCTCATTGGTTGTTCATCAATAAAGTACACTTGCAATCTTGTACGCTTCCTTTCACAACAAGTCAAACTAACTGTTCGATCAAACATCATGTGTAAACATATCACATTTGGTTATCTCAAAACACAACCATCATAGATAAACATCATAAATCACATATAACCATCATAAACCAGAATCATAGATCACATATAATCATCATATACCGTAGTCATAAATCACATGCATAATAAAACTGAAATAAAATGTTGATACTTATCCTTTCATTATTCCTTAGCTTCTATCTTTTCTTTGTTCCATACGCACTCTAGATCGGTTGCCACATCAGACAAACACCCAGTTCCTTCTCCTAAACAATGTGCACATATACATAGTGTGCATCAAACACATACAATCACACACTACATACAACACCATGCAATACATGCACCTACACCTGACGTACAACACATACACCTACATCCGGTGTACAATGCAACATAAATACGCATATAGAGTGCAACACAATGAATGCATATTCCACGATAACATGACTACATAGTGCACATACATAGTACCATTGCATGCCCGCAACACAGTATGTATGACATTTACTCAACCCCACATGTACACCAGTACCACATGTACAAAGCACCACTTGCACAACATCACATGTACATGGTGCCACCTGCACAACCTGTACACAACTCCACATGTACACTACACCACTTGTACAATGTGTGCACAATACCACATGTACATAGTACCACATGCATGACATGTACACAACACCAAATGTACATAGTACCACATGCATGACATGTACGCAACACCACATGTACACAACGCTGCATGCACGACATGTACACAACACCACCTGAACACAACACCACTTGTACAACATGTACACAACACCACATGCACACAACACCACTTGTACAATCATGCACACCACACCATATGTACATAGCATCACATGTACAACATGCATTTAACACCACATGTACATAGCACTGCATATCCAACATGTATATACCATCATTTGTACACATCACCGCATATTCAACACGTGCAAAGCACCATATGCATACAACACTTCATATCCATCATGCACATAACACAATATGTATATAGTATTGTATATCCAGCATGTGCATAGCACCATATATACCCAACACTGAATATGCAACATTCATACAACACTATCTGTATTAACACCTTGTACATAATATTGCATAAACAACATGTACACATACTACATATTCACAATACTGCATGCACACAATCATCACGTATGTGACATGTACAACATATACAACATATGCACAATAGTAATACCACACATCTGAAACCACACTGTCCTTACCAAGAAACCTTGCTTCCAATGTCTTATTCATGCTTATCCTAGCATGTCACATACCACACTGATTTCATTTCACTGATGTATCCCTTGGTATAACCTGTCCATAACATAGACATAATATAATCACATAATATCAACTCATAACCACATGATACTGACCTCATATATTTGTCATGACTACTCTTCCCAATTGATTCCTTGTAAGACCAAGAACCTCTTCATTTCATTTGCCTACGTAAGCAAACATTCCTCCACTAGGATGATTCCTGATGACCCTGTTGGACAATGAAATAGATACATAGACACATACATACATATACATAAACATTAGCATAAAACAATCACGATCCATGATGACCCTATCAGATAATAACGTACCTACATACATATATGCATATAATCATTAGCATAAAGTAATCATGATCACAACATAAATACTAGATATCAAGGTCAAGGTTAAGAGAACTCTCTTTATTCATGCACAACATGCATGACATTGAGAACAACAGTTCCCAACGTAGCCAAGGCATCTGACACCTCATATCCATATATTTTACCTTTTCTGGTTACCTTTCTCATGTCCGTACTGCCACCGTCTGTTCACCACAATGGACCCAACCAGTCCAACCGACCGTCATAGTCTTACCTTCTAATGCGCTTACTCATGCACAGAGGTTCATCTAAGTTCTTACATTACATGTTGGGTGCCACACATCTCTCACCGAGCTCCATCAACTTTCCTCTTCCCCAACCAATTCCCAAAACACTCAAAACATCAAAGGCAAGACAAGAAACAAACAAGAAGGAAACCACGAAACCAATAACGACACCACAACCCAAGTGGCATGGCCATGCATAAGATGCAATCAAAACCAAAATCAAGCACAAAAAAGCACCAAAATACCAAAAGCACAAGACTAGCAACAAACACCATAACTCAATCCCGATGGTTCCCAAGGAGAGCTCAACCCAAGCCTTCCTCAAGATTTCGTGGCAATCTCTTTGCCATGCAATCCCCTACATCATACTGCCATCAACACATAATTGTTAGTGCATAAATAAACATAACAATACATTGGTTACCTTACCTTGTTATGCCATGCACATTGCTTGCAACTGAACACATCCACGCCATCTCTCAAGGGACTCCAATTCCCTTAACAGATCCTCCTCCAACTAGAGACTAGCTAATATACATGTCAAGTAAATGTTCATGACTATAGCACATATCCACATAATGTCAGACAAAATCAAGGTTAAGAATACTCACTATATGCAAGGCACTCATTCATTTGGAATTAGGGTTTCTAGACATAGCCAAAGGAATTCTTGTCCAATTCCTTTCTTTTACCCTTTTTACATTGTTGCAGTTGAGGCTTACTATGTACTGCCACATTACCCAACTTTTAGTTATATAAACACATCAAGTGTTACCTTGTCATGATAATACCTAACATGTTACCCTGCAACTGCTCACACATGTCAACCACATGTTCCAAATATCAAGACAATCATATCTGTCAATTTGAAATAAACCTTTACCAAGACTAACAATAATGTCATAATTCATAGTCAACTCATAGTCCTTAGACACAATGCTACAACTATCACCTACTATACTCAAGTACATATCAACTGTCTTAACACATATGTGTTAGTACAATCTTCTTAAAACAAGATCATTTCGGCAAGAAACCTTATGAAACACATACTCATATTATGAAATTCATCGAACATTCAACCAACTTGCAAACATACCATGTTAAATAAATCAACTAGACGACATAATATACACCAAACACTCAAACACCAAATATATGACATAATCAAACATTCAAACACTAAATAGATGACATAAGAAAGCTCGTACCTTATTGTATCTCAGGGGAGGCTATCTTGTCTGCACAATCAATCTAGTTAGAAAGATATAACTTTACAACATTTCAAATCAAACATAAATAAGATCATGATATCCATAATACTAAGTAACTAACATGTTCACATCATAAACTCATAAGCATTTATCATTTATGCATAGAAATCACATATGTGCGATTGGTCTAGATTAGTAACACATAATGCAACAAAATAAGTCGACTCATACTTGAAGATCGTAACCCTAACTATCTGCATAGGCCAATCCAATTTAGCATGATACATATGACATCAATATCTTAATGAAATAACCCTAATCATCAAGTTAATAACGTATAACAACAATAAGCTATATATTATGCTCATCAACAACATATAACCTAATAGTCAATTTAACTGTCATATACCAACAACAAGTTAACCTATAACATACTCATCAACAACATACAACATAATCATCAGGTTGTCTAATATAAACAACAATAGCAATGCATACAACTACATGTTACTATCATTCTTGATTATTTGACACATGTGCATATAACTATACTAATAAACTAACATCTATCATGAATGTAACCATAACATCAAAATACATATACATAAACCTAATGTATGTAAACCTAATACATATAACAATCTTTAACTTACATACCTGCATGCCAAACATACAATACCTTTATGATGATCTTCTCTTACCCCAAAGTCTAATGTTGCAACCTCATTATGATGATCTGTGTCTCCTGCTCTATCTCAGCCAACACATTAGCATCATAACAACCAACAGCAACATAATGACCTTAATTTGCATACAATGACTTCACAAGGCATTTTGACCTACTATTCATGCATAACTATAACCAAGACCATACATATATGACAACTGCATAATCAACCATACACGTAGGAAGACATACTCCACGACAACATCTTCAACCTTCACATGGCGACATCACTACAACCATGATCAACACCATGCAAATGCGACAAGCACATGGACTACATTCATAAGGAACACATATGCAACCAACATGAACGCATGATCAACACACAACCCAAAGACAGTGTAACCATGCTCTGATACCACTCTATAACACTGTCCTCCCACATCTACCCAAGCAACTGGCCAGCTAGGGTAAACATGCAATGAGAGGCTACTATGATATGATTTAACCTCATACGTAACCTTAATGAAATGGAATCGATGGAAACACAACACACATACCTCCCTCAAGTGTTTCAGGACCCTCAAGAGCTAATCCACCACTCCAGGTGCCCAACCCCTGAGTTAACCTATCATTTAGATGAATTAAACCTAAAGTCTCTCCCATGACAAGGCATGCATGCGACTATAATCCTATAGTCACTCTCACAACCTTGTCTGCCAGCGACCAGAGACCCAATTTTTCAGTGCTATGCCAACGATCAGAGACCCAATTTTGCAGTGCTATGACAACGACTCCGAGTTTTGAGCCACTTTTTCAGGCCCATAGCCCAGGTCACTGCCCAAAATTGAACCATCTCTTCAAATTAGTAAAATAACATGGAAATGATAATACTAAAGAAAATACTTGTTCAAGACCTTGATTGGACCCCTACTAGCCATTACAGGCATTTTGTCAAACACTTGCTAAATATGCAACCAATTGTATCATATTTTGGTACACTGAAAATTTGCCAATTTCTTTTTTGGCCAAATGCTAAGATATATGTTGATTAAATACTTTTGAATGATTTTTTAATTTTTAATTTTAAAATACCATGATATTTTTATAATTTTTTTTTTGAATATTTTTATAAAAATATCTCTTTAAAATTAAAATTGTATTATTAATCATAAGTCATATACAAGTCAAAGCAACATGTCAAGTCAAAGGAGGAGCCCACAGGGAACATATCAAAGGCACATATCTAATTTCAGACCCCCTCAAGTTTTTCAACATTTAATGGAGGAGGGGGTTCTGAAATAAGTTATTTGATAAACCACTTTGATTGTACGTGGCATATTCCTATGGATTTTGGTCCCCCAGGTCGAAAACTACTTACCATTATGGACCCCCTCCGAAATCAGCTTATGTTTGACAATGCGAGATGGGGTTTAAATTTGAAATAGGTTCTTTGTATTCCTCTTCCAGATGTGCCATTTTCTTCAATTTTTGACAGATCTAATGCCCTGACCAAATCCAAGCTTTGACTCTTAAAGCTTGAAAGGATTAAATATTATCTTCCTGACATAAAAACAAGGAGACACATATTCCAGATACATACAACAAGGATGACACTTGCGAAGGATGTTATACAAATTCGTGCTTATCTTTCTAAACTTGGTGATTCTCATCAGACACATATATTTGCTAAGATTGAGACCATAGAGGGTTTAAAACACTTCGATGAGATTTTGCAAGAAGCAGATGGTATCATTTTTCTCGTGGAAATTTGGGCATCTGCACATTGACATAAATGAATTTATTGGGTCTTTCACTCCTACTTGACTACCTAGATCTTTGTTATGCTTTTCATCCCCATCACCTTATTCTAATTCCCCAACTCCATTCCAAATTCCAATCCTCAGTCTTGTAGATAAATATTCAATGATATATGTGCTCAGGAATGTATGTTGTCCATTTAATATTTGTCATCCGTGCTAGTTTCTTGGGTGGGCTGCTTCATTTCATTCAAAATTTCATCACACATTTTCAAACCTTTGTTTCTACTTCCCACAGGGATATGTTGACTGTGAATTTCTAAATAAGTGTTGCTTTGCTTTCTTCCACTGAACAGAAATCAACCCTACTTTCAAAATGTGAGTTCTGTCAAGTCACTATGGTTAATATGTTTATCCAAACTTGTGGTTCTAATTTGAACTCTTCTTGCTTTTAAAATCTCCTCCTTCTTCATCTAGTGTTGGCTTGCGGGGGCCTGACCCAGGTTCGAAGTTGTTCGTGCCAACCAACAAAAACCTAATTGCTAGCCCTTTCGGTAACAACCTATGTAGCGCAGGTCGCAGTCTCACCCGAAGAAATATTGGGGGATGCTAGAACCAGGTTTCTACATCTAGAGGCCTATGTGATGGTTTCCTAAGGTTCTAGGGTTTAAATCTACCTTCACACAGATCTATTCCTTCTGACTGTTAACTACTGCAACTCTATCAAAATTACCTTCAGATCTTCGCAAAGGTACTTAGTTGTACTTATCATGTAGAAATATTATAGACCTACCAGTTCTACACAATAAATGTGTATTCTGAAGCCCTTATGGCCTAGATCTGTCACGCAAATCTACCCTTTTCGGACAGCTAACTACATCAGATCTATATAATGACTTCCCGATCTTCGTGAAGGTGGTTAATTATAATTATTATGCATAAATATTATAGATATATCTGTTTCGTGTAGAAACTAAGCATTAATTCACATAAAATAGATCACAGAGCGAAGATACATAAACTTAAACAAAAGTAAATAAAAAGGCACAAATGCATTAGAATTGCTTCCCAAACAGTATTTATTGTGAATAAGCATTCAGTTATAGACTTCTCCTCCCTGCGCACTTAGATGTAGGGGCTCGCACACTCAGTTGTAGGGGCCCACGCACTCAGCTTGCAGACTTACCAAGGTCTCCGCGTACTTAGTTGCAAGAGCCTTCCCCTTTTGCCTAAGTATAGGAAACTGACTTTTCATGCCTTGGCACCTTGCCCTTACAATAATTCTTCAAAAAAGTTATCTCCTTAGACTTGTTATGAATCAACTATATATAGCCTTTTCATTACAATACCATGGCCCATGGACCATGGTTGAGTCTGAAAACCATCTTCTCGCCTACCCATACAAGGGACTAATGCCCCTTTGACTCTGATGCGGAAGCATCCCGACTTAGCCAACAATGTGAAAGTTTGTTCACATGTTGTGGCTAAACAAGTTGAATTCCATTGACTTGATTGGTCAAAAGTCAATTTTACTGAGAGGGTTGGACCTCTCAAGAAATGAGTTGTATTTCATTATTGTAATAGTTAGAAATTGCCTTATTTTAGGTTCAAAGATAAGTTATTAGCATAGGTGTGTGGTAGAGCTAGGAATTAGAGATTTATTGTTAGATTAATTAAAAATAGGGATTGAGTTGTTAGGCACATAATAGAGTGACATTTGATTGATAAAAAGAAGGGAAAAAATGTAATGAAGGGAGGATTGAGTGGAGTGAGAGCAAGAATAGTGTGTGGATTGTATTTTGAAACAGAGGTCTTTTATTTGTGTAATCGAGCCAAGGCCGAGACTCTGTAACATATATTATATTAATGAAAATGATCCAGTGTGTATTTGTATTGTAATCTTGGTGCAAACTCTTGTTTCTTTCGGCATGTCCACGTCTAGACAGTTAACCGGGTATTTTCTGTAATTTCACATTTAATGCAAATCTCAGTGGTTGTGGGTTTTCTATGTATTGACAATAAATCGGGGTCAATTAGCATTAAGGGTCAATTTCATGATTAAGTACTAAAATCAGTCATTAAGGGTTTTGCTTAATTTAACGCACATGGTTATATCCAAGAGCGGGGTTTAAATAGTGAAAGTGGTATTTCGGGCGGCCTCAAAACCAAAAGTGGTAAAAAGGAGTAGTCCCCCGATTCCATTCAATGAAGGACATGTAGTAGTGAGGAGGTGAGAGGAAACTGCTTTTCAGGCGGGTACTCTTCGTGCAAGTTGTGCCCCCGATATCCTTGTGAACCGTTGGATCTGTTGCGAGTTAATCGACGGTGGAGGATCAACGATTAGTTTCGTTGATTGGGTGTAACGTCAACCGTTGGATAGATGAATGCAATGGACAGTGGAGATTGATTGATAGAGTTCGGGTGAAAAGAGCAGACCCGAGAAATTTATAGATGCGGGCATAATACATTTGAAGTCCGACCTTATGTGTTGAAGCGTGTTTTTCCTGTGTTTCCTGTGTGGTTCCGATTTTATGTGTTTCCGAGGTTTAAAGCCAAGAACGCTTCTGATAGGTTTTGTGGGCCCATAACCCACAGGTCCATGCATATTGATTTTAGATTGCAGCTTTGCTGCAGCATTTGTGGTATCGGAGCACAAATATTAAGGTTGATTGCAGAAAAAAAATGCCGTCGAGGAGAGGAGCTGGCATTGGTCGAGGAAGACCTGAAGCAAATGCAGTACTACTGGAAGAGATCCAGAGTCTCTGTACGGGAATGGAAACAATTGAGATTGCTCAGAGAAGAACACTTGATGAAGGAGCTGAAAGTAATAAAGAATAATCTTCTGAGGAAGAAGAAGAGGAGGAAAATGAAACTGCCATAGTTATCAAGATGTTGGCGAAAGTAGGAGGAAAACCAAAGATGGAAATTCCTACGTATGAAGGGAGTCTCAATGCAGAAGAGCTAATGGATTGGATCAATTCATTGGACAAATATTTTGACTATGAAGAGGAAGCTGACGATAAAAAAGAAGGTGAAATTTGCAATTACCAGATTGAAGGGTCATGCAGCTATTTGGTGGGATGAATTACAAACATCCAGAACGAGGAAAGGAAAGTCCAAGATCAAACAATGGGACAAAATGGTGAGTAAAATGAAAGCCAAATTTATGCCTAAAGATTATTAGTCAAATCTTTTCAAAAAATTGCAAAATTTAATGCAAAAAAGAATGTCAGTCAAGGAATACACATAAGAGTTTTATAGATTGAGTATTAGAGCAGGACATGTAGAAGATGACATGGAGAAAGTAGCTAGATATATCAATGGCTTAAGGTATGACATCCAGGATGAGATCAACTTGTTGAGTCTAAAGACTATTGAAGATGCCTATCAAGCACGTTTGAAGGCAGAAGAGAAGATGTTGAGAAAACAGAATCAGAGGAATAGAGGAAGAAGCTCAGTAAGAGGTAGAGGAACTACTAGACCAAGGGGACAACAACATCAGCATGAAGCAAGCAGCTTAAGTAGTAGATCACCACAGAGGGGAGAATTTAACAGAGGAAGATATACACCCAGAGGAAGAGGCCGAGGAAGAGATGTTCAGTGTTACACATGTGGAGAATGGGGACATGTGTCATAGGACTATCCTCATAATAAACCAGCAAGTTAGAGGAATGCGAATGTGGCTGAGGCAAAGCTAGAACCACCTCGACTTATGGAAAAGGAAGAATCCCCTGAAGTAGGAGAATCCCTATTATTGAGAAGGACCTTGCTTAAGACAGAGAAGGAGATTGAAGAACCAATGCAAAGGAAGAATTTATTTAGAACTACCTATAAATCAAAAGGTAAGTGTTGTTAAAGTAATAATTGACAATGGAAACACTGACAACCTTGTTTCTATAGAGATGGTGGACAAGCTCGGACTAGCAAAGACAATACACCCTACTCCTAACAAAGTGTCATGGTTACAGAAAGGACATCAGATTATTGTGACAAAACAATGTAAGGTTGAGATACAAATTGGTACGTATAAAGATGTGATATTATGTGATGTAATGCCCATGGATGTATGCCATGTATTACTGGGAAGACCGTGGCAATTTGATTGAAAATCTATTCATGATGGGAGGAGAAACACTTATACTATGGAGAAGGATGGAACTAAACATACATGGCTGCCATTGAAGGATGACACTCACAAAGGAATCTCTGGAAGTAGTGTTATGCTGATGAGTGGGAAGGAGTTGTTACAAGAGGTTGGAAAAGGTGAATAAATGCATTTTGTTGTCATAGGGAGACCTAAGGTAATTTTGACTTCCACAAACTTAGACGATTTACGCGAGGAAATAAAAACTTTGTTGAATGATTTTGCTGATATTGTTGTGGATGAGTTGCCAAATGCATTGCCACCGATCAGGAGTATTAGTCATCATATTGATCTAATACCAAGAGAAAGTTTGCCAAACAAAGCAGCATACATATTAACTCCTCAAGAGAACACAAAAGTTGGAAGACAAGTGCAGGAGCTGATGGATAAGGGGCTAATCAGAGAAAGTATTAGTCCATGTGCTATACCAACAGTACTCAGTCCAAAGAAAGGAGGTGAATGGCGAATGTGTACAGATTCCAGAGCCATAAATAAGATCACTATCAGGTATAGATTTACTTTACCACACATGGATGATTTGATGGATTGTTTGAGTGGATCAAAATATTTTACTAAAATAGATTTGAAGAGTGGATATCATCAATTAAGAATTCGAGAAGGCGATGAATGGTAGACTGCATTTAAAACAAATAGTGGGTTGTATGAGTGGTTAGTGATGCCTTTTGGACTCACTAATGCACCTAGCACATTCATGAGATTGATGAATGGAGTTTTGAAGGAATATGTAGGCAAGTTTGTTATTGTTTATCTTGATGATATTATAGCCTTTAGTAGAAGTAGAGAAGAACATCTAGAGCATCTTAAGTTGGTTCTAAGAACTTTGCAGAAAGAGAAACCACTGATAAATCTGAAGAAATGTAGTTTCATGAAGGAAGAATTAATTTACTTGGAATTTGTAGTTTCTAAAGAAGGATTGAAAATGGATAC
The DNA here is from genome assembly GCA_000404065.3 of Pinus taeda. Taxonomy (NCBI): domain Eukaryota; kingdom Viridiplantae; phylum Streptophyta; class Pinopsida; order Pinales; family Pinaceae; genus Pinus; species Pinus taeda. Next base: position 92,849 of record APFE030099899.1, read on the forward strand.
AAAGAAAGTCCAAGTAATTTGGAACTAGCCTATTCCAAGGAATATATTCAAGGTAAGAAGCTTTCATGGTCTTGCAAGTTTTTATAGGAAATTCATAAGAGGTTTTAGTCAGATTTGTGCACCAATTCTTGAAACAATCAAGGAGACTAATCGACCATTTAAGTGGACAGAAGCAGTAGATAGGAATTTTAAATTGTTGAAGGAGAAAATCACAGAGAAACCAGTTTTGGCTTTACATGATTTTGAAAAGGTATTTCAAGTTGAAACAGATGCTAGTGGAGTTGCAATTGGAGCAGTTTTGAGTCAGGAAGAGAGACCAATAGCATACTTTAGTGAAAAACTAAATGAAGCTAAGAATAAGTATTCTTCTTATGATAAAGAATTTTATGCTATTATACAAGCCTTGAAAAAATGGAGACATTATTTGTTGCCAAAAGAATTCATATTGTATTCCGACAATCACGCCTTACAGTTCATCAATAACTAGCAGAAACTGAACCAAAAACATGCCAAGTGGGTATAATTTTTTCAAAGATTTACTTTTGTGATAAACCACAAGAGTGGTAAGTCAAATAAAGTCGCTGATGCATTGAGCAGGGTAAGTTTTATTGTGCAAGAATTCAAAGTGGATGTTGTAGGATTTGAAGAAATGGTTTAAATGTATAAAGATGATGAAGATTTCAACGATATCTATATAGCAGTTCAAAATCCAATAGTTCTATAAGAGAAAACATAATAAATGAGAAACATGGTGGGGGATTATCTAGTCACTTTGGACAAGACAAAACCTTTTCACAGGTAAATGCTTTTTACTATTGGCCAAATATGAAGACTGATATGAAGAGATTTGTTGAGAAGTGCAGGATATGTCAGCATGCTAAAGGAAGGAGCCAGAATACATGATTGTATCAAGCATTGCCAATTGCAGTTAGCATGGATTTTGTTTTGGGATTACCAAAAACCCAGAGAGGGAATGATTCCATTTATGTTGTACTAGATAGATTTTCCAAGATGGCACATTTCATTGCTTGTAAGGAGACTAGTGATGCAACACATATAGCTAATCTATTTTTTTCAGAAATTGTAAGATTACATGGATTTCCTGTAAGTATTGTGTCTGATCGAGATACAAAGTTTGTAGGGAATTTTTGGAGAACTCTTTGGAAGAATCTGGGAGCTAACCTCAATTTTAGTTCAGCGTACCATCCTCAAACAGATGGACAAACCGAGGTAGTAAATAGGAGCTTGGGAAACATATTGAGAAGTTTAGTGTATCAAAATCCTAAGCAGTGGGATTTAACACTAGCTCAAGTCGAGTTTGCTTATAATGACACTCTAAACCGAAGTATTGGGATGAGTCCATTTCAGATTGTTTTTGGAATGAATCCAAGAGGTGTGTATGAGCTCAGAAATTTGGGTAAACAGGAGACAAGAAGTACAAAAGCTAAAGAGTTTGCAGAACAGTTGCAAAGACTACAAGAAGATGTCAAAGGCAGATTGCAGGAAAGCAACAAAAAATACAAACAAAGGGTAGATATGAAAAGAATAGAGAAAGCATTCCAAGTGGGAGATTTAGTGATGGCATATTTGAGAAGAGAAATATTTCCTGCTAAAACCTACAATGAACTGAACATGAAAAAGATAGGACCATGTAGAATTGTAAGAAAGTTTTTAGCTAATGCATATGAAATTGAGTTGCCAGAAGGGATTGGAATATCACCTATCTTCAATGTTGCAGATTTGTATCCATACAAAGAGGCAGAGACAGAGCTATAGGAGGAAACTATAGGAGATGAAGTTCAAACTGTGAATTGGGAAGAACAAATGCCAAAGACAACTAGGAAAGAAGTGGAAGTTATTTTGGAGAAAAGAGTATCCAAAAGAACCAGAGGACAGACTTATTTTCAATATCTAGTCAAATGGAAGGGACATCCAGTGGAAGATGCTAGTTGGTTGACAACAACAGAATTGTAGAAGTATGGAGTAAGTCTTGAAAGTTTGAAGGACGATTCTTTTCTTCCCTGGGAGTCTGATGTAGGAGCATCCAAACTTTTCCAACAATGTGAAAGTTTGTTCACATGTTGTGGCTGAACAAGTTGAATTCAATTGACCTGATTGGCCAAAAGTCAGTTTTACTAAGAGGGTTGGACCTCTCAACAAATGAGCTATATTTCATTATTGTAATAATTAGAAATTGTCTTATTTTAGGTTCAAAGATAAGTTGTTAGCATAGGTGTGTGGTAGAGCTAGGAATTAGAGATTTGCTGCTAGATTAATTAAAAATAGGGATTGAATTGTTAGGCATAGAATAGAGTGATATTCAATTGATAAAAATAAGGGAAAAAGAATGTAATGAAGGGAGGATTGAGTGGAGTGAGAGCAAGAATAGTGTGTGGATTGTATTTTGAAACAAAGGTCTTTTATTTGTGTAATCGGGCCAAGTCCAAGACTCTGTAACATATATTTATATTAATGAAAATGATCCAGCGTGTATTTGTATTGTAATCCGGGTGCGAACTCTTGTTTCTTTCAGCGTGTCTGCATCCAGACAGTTAACCGAGCATTTTCTGTAATTTCACATTTAACGCAAATCTCAGTGGTTGTGGGTTTTCTGTGCATTGACAATAAATCAGGGTCAATTAGCATTAAGGGTTAATTTTGTGATTAAGTACTTAAATCAGTCATTAAGGACTTTTCTTAATTTAACGCACGTGGTTATATCCAAGAGCGGGGTTTAAACAATGAAAGTGGTATTTCAGGCGGCCTCAAAACCATAAGTGGTAAAAAGGGGTAGTCCCCTGATTCCATTCAGTGGAGGACACGTAGTAGCGAGGAGGTGAGAGGAAACTACTTTTCGGGTGGGTACTCTTTGTGCAAGTTGTGCCCTCGATATCCTTGTGAACCGTTGGATTTGTCGTGATTTAATCAACGGTGGAGGATCACCGATTAGTTTCATTGATCGGGTGTAACATCAACCGTTGGATCAGTGAATGCAATGGATGGTGGAGATTGATTGATAGAGTTCGGGTGAAAAGAGCGGACTCGAGAAATTTATAGATGTGGGCAAAATACATTTGAATTTCGGCCTTATGTGTTGAAGCACGTTTTTCTTGTGTTTCCTGTGTGGTTCCGATTTTATGTGTTGCCGGGGTTTAAAGCCAAGAACACTTCCAATAGGTTTTGTGGGCCCATAACCCACAGGTCCATGCGTATTGATTTCAGATTGCAGCTTTGCTGCATCAAATTCTTACTTAGCTTCGCGCTCTACTTCCACATTTCATAGAGACTTTACCTTCTTTAACAAAAACTATTACAAAAATTGACTTCACTAATAAAAATTGACCCCAGGGACCCCATCCCAACATCTGGCTACACAGTTGAGATTATGGTGTAAGAAGCAGATATTTAGGTTGTTTTTAGGTGCATTTTTGTTATCATGGTCACCAGAAATCAATGACTTGAAGGCTCCTTCCTTTATGTGGAACCATTTTCATGTATGGACAACTTGGATTTTGAGTTAATGCAGGTAGTTAGGCTTATCTCCATGATTGGATACAAGGATAAGGCATTCATTTATTGAGATGTTAATGAAGAAGAGTTATGAGCTCTAGGTTTACGTAGACAAGATGTCATCCAGAAATTTATGCCCACAACGATCTATGGGATCTCCATCTTCAGCCTATTTACTTCAGAGCATCCATTCGCATCAACTAAAACCAAAGGCAAAAAACTCTCACGGCCATGGATTTGGAGCTAATAAGTAGACCCTAGTTCTTGGGCTCGGTGCACTTGGGGGAATTGAAGGGTGCTACCAGCTCATTTGACGATTCAATGAAGTTGGGTAAAGGAGGATTTGGGCTTGTTTATGGAGGAGTTTTGCGCAATGGCAAGGAGGTGGCTGTCAAGAAACTCGATGCCTCGTCCCTGCAAGGTGAACGAGAGTTTCAGAATGACATGGCCATCATAGGCGGGTTGCACTCTCCTTTCATCGTCATCCTTTTGGGTTACTATGTAGATGGTAAGAGGAGGCTCCTTGTTTATGAACATATGCAGAACGAGAGTTTACAGGAAGCTTTGTTTGAGAAGGATGATCCGAATTTGCCTGGTAAGTTGGATTGGGAGAAGAAATTCAATATTATCCTTGATGTTGTGTAGGCTCTGGCATTTCTACACCTTGAATATGATCCGCCATTTATCCATGGAGACGTAAAGCCCAACAATGTGCTATTAGATGGCAATTTCAGTGCTCGTATTGCGGATTTTGGACTTGCAAGACTCAAGAGTGATGATATGATTTTAATTTTTCTTCTCAAGTGAGAATGTATGACAGAGCATCATGATTAGGTTCCAAAAGTTGTATTGATAACATCAACACCAATTTGAAAAGGGGGTTTGATGGTTAAGCACCAGTTTTTACCAAAGAAAGAAATTTTACTTTGCGCCTCATTTAAAATTTCGTAGTGTTTATAGACAATGAATTTCGGGCTCAGATCCTGAGCAAACAAAGACAAATTTCAAAAATCTAGAATGTGGGTTTTGTGCAGAACGACATCAATAAGGTATCAAGCAAAATTTTTCATAAAACTGTCAAGGGTTTGAGATATTTTGTGGGTGCTTTGTAAGGGAAAAAACTAGATTTCATGAATAACCAAATTTCTTTAAGTAGCACTAAAGTTTTGAATGTTTTATAATTGAATTTTTATCCTTATATGGTTTTAGTGCATGTCTGGTTGATTCGGTTCTTGGTCACTGTGTTTCTCATAGAAACATTTATAGAACTAGACATTACCTATGTTTTCTAAGGATATTTTACTTTCAAAATGATGAAGCAGTTACAAAGTATGAGGATTTCAGAAAGGTTTTTACTTACCACAAACAAAGATATCAAAAGAGAAAAAGTGTTGTGTGATAGATGTTGTTTAGGTGGAAGAATTGACCTTGAGAAAAGGGAAGTTGATAGATTTCTAGTGAACCAATTCCATATTTCAATGCACAATACTTTCAAACAGTTCCAAATTTCCGACAGAGTATCGAGGGATTGTTTTATTTTTATTATATTGTTTAGGATATTATTCCAGAAATATTGTAATAAGTTAGAGATACATTTTTCTATATATTTGATCATTTGTAATAAAAACAGGTTGGCTTTTGATGCCAAAACATTTCAACGATGTGAAACTTCTATTATAGAATTCCTAATCAAAGCCTTCCAGCTCTAGTTTATGAAAGAATTGGTGTTTCTAGTATGTTTTTCTAGTGTTTCCATAACTTGTTTTCTGCACATGTTCAAAGTATTATGGGAGATCTGGGTAATAATAGATTGAGTTTCAATATCTCTGAAATACCCTACAAAATTATAATCATTTAAAGAGATTAGTATATTGGATTGTCTATCTGAGGTAGCTCTTCTTTGAACTGGTTATTGTTTGTCCTTCTATATTCTCCTGAATGTGTTTTGTTGGGCTGTAGAAGTATTCTACACGCATCCAATTTTTCCTGGTTAATTAAGTATTATGTCTAACTCCTTAATTATCAGGAATCCCCTTATATTATTCTTTCAAGTTCTTTAAAAGTTAAGCTCTTCTGTCAGGCTGAAAGCTGACACTTTGAGAAAGGACTCTGCAAGAGAGAGATTTATTCATGAACATGAATTACGAAATCATTAACAACCACCCCGTTAAATCCTAAACCTGGCCATTGTGATTCATAAGTTGTTGTTCAATGAAAGGTGAACAACGTTAAACAAAGCCTTGTAACAATTGAGGGAGCCCCCTTTGGTTCAAGGGCCAACTTGATCCTAAATACTGGTTGAGTTGGTTTCTTGGCGTAGTTTTTGCAGCCAAGGACTGCCTACAGGGAACACATAAAACATTTGGTGCCATTGCGGGGGAGCGAATTAAAGAAGAGATATTTCTTCGGAGAACAATAAAGATTAGATCTATTCCTTGCTGGTGAACAAGGAGTAGGCATTCATTATTGGTTGCATTGCTTTCACCTGGAGACTCCACTTTGATACATGGCGATTCCATTGGGTTACTGATCCCGCTGCTTCAAGATCTCATCTACACAAGGCTCATTGATAGTTGCAGATGACATAATATGTTTTTTCCTCTCAGTCATGATCAGAAATCTAATATTTCCACAGAGGATGCAACTCCCAAACTTCACTTGTGAGTATAAGTTTCCTATGAGATTTGAATTTTATATTGTATATATTTTTCAAATTTTCATCTGCTGGCAACATGGTTTTTCAATAAACCTGATACTACTTGGTTATATTGGAAAGAAGATTACACCTAACAGTGTAAAGTTTTCCAGTTTAGTTAGATATAGGTGTATGAGATTGATTAGTTATTTTCTGATTCATTGTGCAGTGGATCAACAATTATTTTAGTTATGTTTCAAGTTTGCAGTATCAAGTTTGGTTTGGTTGAGTGCAATGACTTCCAAGGGATTAAAAGGAGTAAAATTATTGTTGATTAACTAAATGAATCCTTAGCTCGATGAATTAGGCACTCTTGTGCTTATTTTCATTTGTAGTGTCAAGTCTTTCACTTCAACAGTTTTCAATTTTCATATTTAAGTGTGAAAGAGTCATTGGATTAGTGCAGGCAATATAGTTTCCATTCACAATTGTGGGTTTACCATGCAGTAGCAGAACGTTCAAATGACATGATTGATCCACGATGATTGGTTATATTTTTATAGAAGGGCATATAAATGATTGATGGTTTTATGGTATGACTCCATGCCCAATGGATAAGGCAACTAGTCTACTAGTTCTTTGCATTCCACGGGGGTAAGCAGTCCCCATTGGAGTCGATGTTGTAACATATTTTGGTACGCTGAAAATTACAAATTTTCAGTGAGAAATTGCTAATTCCTTTATTGGCCAAATGCTAAGTTATATGTTGATTAAATACTTTTGAATGATTTTTTAATTTTTAATTTTAAAATGGCATGATATTTTTATAAAAAATATATTTGAATATTTTTATATAAATATATCTTTAAAATTAAAGCTGTATTATCAATCATAAGTCATATACAAGTCAAAGCAGCATGTCAAGTCAAAGGAGGAGCCCATAGGGAACATATCAAAGGCACATATCTAATTTTGGATCCCTTCAAGATTTTCAACATTTAATGGAGGAGGGGGGTCAAAATAAGTTGTTTGATAAAACCACTTTGATCATATGTGGCATATTCCTATGGATTTTGGTCCCCCACGTCGAAAGCTTCTTACCATTACGGACCCCCTCTGAATTCAGCTTATGGTTTCAGTACAACAGGATGTTTGACAGTGTGAATCGATATGTGAGATGGGGTTTAAATTTGAAATAGGTTCTTTGTTTTCCTCTCTTCCAGATGTGGCATTTTCTTCGGCTTTTGACAGAGCTAACACCCTGACCAAATCCAAGCTCTGACTCTTAAATCTTGAAAGGGTTAAAGATTATCTTACTGATATAAAAACAAGGAGATGCATATTCCAGATACATACATCAAGGATGACACTTACAGAGGATGTTAGACAAACTCGTGTTTATCTTTATAAGCTTGGTGATTTTAACCAAATACAAATATTTGCTAAGATTGAGACCATAGTGGGTTTAAAACACTTCGATAAGATTTTGCAAGAAGTAGATGGTATCATTTTTCTTGTGGAAATTTGGGCGCGTGCACATTGACAGAAATGGATTTATTGGGTCTTTCACTCCTACCTGACTACCTATATCTTTGTTATGCTTGTCATCCCCATCGTCTTATTCTAATTCCCCAACTCCATTCCAACTTCCAATCCTCAGTATTGTAGATAAATATTCACTGATATATGTCCTCATGAATGTATGTTGTCCATTCAATCTTTGTCATCCGTGTTGGGTTGTTGGGTGGGCTGCTTCATTTCATTCAAAATTTCATCACACATTTTCAAACCTTTGCTTATGCTTCCCACAGGCCTATACTTACTGTGAATTTCTGAATAAGTGCTGCTTTTCTTTTGTCCACTGGACAATATGATCCAGGTGGATGTTGGTGGCCACCCACCTAGCCCATTTGGACCCCCACAACTGTCTCTTTCAGTTTTTTCAGTTTCCTAAATTGTAGCACAATTTACTATTTTTAGCAGTTTTTTGGGTCCTGAACTTCTGGAGCCGTTTTGAGGCCCTAAACGACGTTTTTTTTGGGGGCAACATGGGTCCATGGACTTATGTTTCCCTTCCCAAAGTGGTAGTTCATGGACTTATGTTTCCCTTCCCAAAGTGGTAGTTCTCGGATAGATCTTTCTAACGAGCTATTGTACGCGTCAAATAGAGATCGTATGCCAAAGTTACGACCTCGGGAAATTGATGTACCAACTTACCCCCAAACGGGGCCCACAGTTTGGCGTTTCATCTCCTAGGGTTAGGTTTTGGAATGTTAAGGGTTTTTCATTGTTTCTCAACAATAAAATAGGCCTTTGAGCCTCATTGTAAGTCAGTTCAGAGGCATGTAGCCCACACATCTCTTCTCAGAGATAGCTACCATCGCCCTAGCTAGTTTATTTCCATTTCTGATTGTAAG
>APFE030099899.1:112643-140486 GCA_000404065.3 Pinus taeda
ACCCTAACAAAATTTAGGGAATATGACAAAATGTTCACTGCTTTTAATTCACATTTGAATATGTATTACTAGAACTGAGCTATTGAAAATATTGAATGAAACTTTAGCTCTATTTCACTTATTATTTAACCCTAACAAGATTTAGGGCATATGAGAAAATGTTCAATACCTTTAATTCACATTTGAATATGCCATGTTTGAATTTGTATTACCAGAACTGAGCTATTGAAAATATTGAATGAAACTTTAGCTCTATTTCACTTATTATTTAACCCTAACAAAATTTAGGGAATATGACAAAATATTCAATACCTTTAATTCACATTTGAATATGCCATGTTTGAATTTGTATTACCAAAACTGAGTTATTGAAAATATTGATGATTACTAGAACTGAGTGACAACAATACTTTACTTTACTTTGAAAATATTGGGCATAATAATCATTGAATCTTTGAATTACACCTTATTGTCAAACCATTCTCTTCATGGTCATCATTTATCTAAAAACTTTAAAAGGATCCGACGAGTGCCTCTGTCTGCAAAATATTAAAATATTTATGGATTGAGAAGTACCAACAGTGAAAACGAAATGTATATATATCTGTATCTGTTTCTGCATAATCACAACAAAATATATAAATTTGACATTTTATAATGATATGTATTATAGCTTCAGTGCATTCAATTGATTTTGTTTTATAATAATTAAATATTAAAATTTATAATTAAATTTTAGTAATTTTCAAAATATCATAAAAATAAGTATCTAAATAGAAAAATTAGTATGCCTCGTATAAGCATGACACACACAAATTGAGAAATGGTTTAAATTTTTGTCTATTCAGAAAAATCAAGATGATAAAAAAGTTCAATATAACCCTCACACAAATCGAAAAACAGTCCACATTTTTATGAGATAAATCCATGTAAATATAACTGCTTTTCTCGAAAATATGTGATCTAAAAGTACCGCAATACAATCCAACCAACCTATTATCCACAAATTTATAAGAGCAGCTGGAAAATTCATATGATGAGAAGTGTTTCTTTCCATCACCATCTCATAAAAACTTAATATGTGTAACTTTTAATAAAGAAGATGAGTGAAGGTTTGCACCAGTCTGAAAAGGTAGGCAGACAACATAATTGATTTGAGGAGATTGATTACCTCTGATGTCTGATGTCTAATCAATAACAGATATAGATATGATCATAATCATGTGAAGATTTATAACTGAGATACCTGGAAAATTTAAGTGATGTGAAGATTTAGGACTAAGATATCTGGAAAAGTTGAAAATATCTGTAAATTTCTTTGACTTCAAAAAAATATGAAAATAAGGTTTGGGTAGCTGCTACTCCATCTATCTTTATCTTGCAATATTGTTTTTTATATATGTCTACACTGACTTTATCAGAATATCTAGAAAAGTTGAAAATATCTGTAAATTTCTTTTACTTCAAAAAAAAATATGAAAATAAAGCTTACGTAGCTGCCACTCCATCTATCTCTATCTTACATTATTGTTTTTTATATATATCTACACTTATCAGAATTTGGAATGCTGATAAACTTCTCTGCCATTTTCTTTCGTATCCCCATTGCATAATGTTGTCTATCGCCCCCTTCACCATGATTTCTGAGTACAAAGACTCTGAAGATCACTATATGATTGTTTCTGCTTATTCCACTTTAACAAACTCGACACCAATGGAAAACCAATAGTCAATAATGCAATTTAAGACCAGTGGGAGGAAGAGGAGTTGGATTGGTGCAATAAGTTCAATATAGCAAGAGGATGATCAAAGTCCAACCTCAACAAAGAAGAGTTGCCTTGATCATAAAGCACATGTATGGACTGAAAGGGTTAGGAGTAGTAAAATGAATTGTATAATCAATACTCTAAAGTCTTTATTACTTTAGGGTCTCAATTCAAGACACTGAAGTACAATTGCAAATTTTAGATAGATTTACTATACAAATTATTCTCATGGGTTTTAGTTTGGGGATCAAATTAGAACTGATTTGGGTAAGTTCTCAACAAAAACAAAATAGATAAATATCTCTGAATAATTCGCTGCATAGCTCCACTTAATAGACTTGATAGACTCTCTAAAAACTTTATTTTATTATTTTTCAAAACAAAAACAAATACCATAAACACATCCCAAATACCATCTTATACACCATAAATAAATTCTGTCCACACTTTCACATGCTATGAATCATAACACTACAATAGAATTGATATATCAACCCATGCACTCACATACTAGGAATCATGACACCACAATGAATTAATATGGCAACCCATACCCGCAGCATTTTCCTACTCCATTAAGCCTGCTTTGACATTTGCTACCAATTATTGATAAGCTAAAGACAAACAGACATGGCACTCATTTATAGGTCGAGGACAGACGGAGAAAGCTCTGTCCCCCATCACGATGTCAAATGAAACTACCCATGGAATCGGGCCGAAGAGATTGAGATTAGCTTTCACTGGTTCACTGTATGACCTCAATCCATCACCCTAATTAAAGCATATTAAATATATGCCAGAGAGGGGCTTTCACTGTCTTCTCATAACATCATAGCAAAGAGACTTCACATGACTTAGATCGGATGGCTATGTTCTTCTTCTTAGGTCGACGAATAGGTCGTCCGACCGGGCTCCAGAGTAACCTCCCCTTAAAAGAACGCCTTCGGAGTAAATATCTAAATTGGAAACCGGGAAATTATAATTGTGCCATGTCGTTTATTACCTTAGCGTATTTTCTGAATGGGTATCAAATTTCTATTACCTTAACATATTTTCTGAATGCGTATCAAATTTCTAAATAGATGATCCAATGTAGTGTCCATTAAACTGCTTTACCAGCAATCTGGTTTGAGTCTGTGAAGTAGTTATTTTCTATATAATGCTACGGTTGCATGTTGTATTTATGTTCAAATCTTCAGATATTTTTTCACCTCAGTGGGAAAGCACACTGAGGTACACTGATAATTGCTCAATATAAAAATTAATGATTCTCATTTGGAGTGGACTTGCAGTAGCTCTGTGCTTATTAGACTAATAGGCATCCATGCTCTTACAGGGGCTCGAAGTTCCGCACCTGCTAGTTGCTTACCACAAAGTATTATAAAACTGCATTGGATTTTCAGGAAAAACCAATGTCAGAAGTTTGAAGTATGCATCACATCCTTGGAATGGTTATAGTTTATCGGTATGCATCCCAGCCACAAACTGTCATAAAACTGCAACGAATGTCGGAAGTAGTTTGATGTATGCATCCCAGCTTGGGAATGGATATATTTTGCAGAGAAATTGAAGAAGTGAAAGAAAAACAAACAAATTATCGCTCTTAGAGCAGATATCCACTGGTTGGGATATCGACAGAGATTATCCGCTGCCAGCCTTTTGTAAGGTATGTTCTTCAGGACCAGCTGTGGTGTTATTTAGTTCAAATATGGTACAGCTCAAGTCATTGGCTGTGACTTTCTGGTTATTGTTTTTTGACTGAAGAAAAATCAAAGAAATCACACTTCAGGGAGTAGTTCTATATATAACAGAGAAAATCCAATTAGGAATTTCTGGAAAAGAATACTATTAGTACACATAGCACCTAGAATATATCAAATATCGTGGCTGGTAAAAGGATAGTAAAGTATTTCCATGGTTAAGTTCAGAACTGTTACTTACCTTAGCGTGAAGGGCATACACAATGTTGGATCCAACAGCGTTTATGGTGCAATTTACAATCTCCAATTGATTGGTATCCATGATAGAAAATAATTTGGGCAGAAAACCAGTCTTATCAGGGGCCCATATTGTGATGAAAGCCTGGCCACCCAAAAGTTTGGATCCAAGAATCTTTAGACTTGGATGTGATGATGTTACTGGAACTGAAGGAGGGATGTGAAGACCATGAGAATTTTCAGACATTGTGAATGATAATGGCCTTCTGCTATGATGTGCTTCCAATTCTGATTGTTGGGCTTGCAAATCTTTCAAGGTAGTTTGGAGGGTTTTGATATAATCAATGGCCTTATCAACAATTCTTCCTTTGTCCACCTGAGAAAGAAATACTTCAGCAATTCAGTGTCTAGAACATCAGCTTTGATAAGAATCTAACAACTCTGCATTCTGAATCTAACATGTCTGTACAGTCATGAAAATCTATTTTAAACTCATTTGCTTAGCTCATGGCCTATATTAGTATCTTGAACTGTTATTGCAGACAACAATTCATCAAGGACTACCTTTGAATTGAGACCCTCAGGTAACAGAGACGTCAGAGTATTGACCATACAATTCATTTTACTCCTCCTAGCCCTTTCATTCCATACATATATTTTATCATCATGGCAACTCTTCTTTGTTGAGGATGGACCTTGAACATTCTCTTGCAATGATGGACTTTTTGCACCAGCCCAACTCCTCTTCCCACCACTGGTCATAGATTGCACCATTGATTTCTCTTTTTCTACTGGTCTACAGTTTGTTGAAGTGGAGTAAGCAGAAATAATGGTATAGAGATCTTCGGAGTCTCTGTACTCAGACATCATGGGGAAGGGGTGACAGACAACATTCTACAAATGGAATTCCAAAGAAAATGGCAGAGAAGTTTATCAGCATTCCAAATTCTGATAAGGTCCTGAGTGAAAGGTCTCTTACTGTTACATGCAAGTATAGCCATATATAAGAAACAATAAGGCCAGATGGAAGGGCTAGCAGGTACACAGACTTTCTATTCATATCATGATATGGTGTTTATTTGAACATGTACTGCATCATGGAAATGAAAGACATTTACAGATTTTTTAAACAGAGGTAATCTCTTGAAATCAATTATGTTGTCTGCCTAATTTTCAGATTGAGTACAAACCTTCACTTAGTTTTTATGGGATGGTGATGGAAAACAAACACTTCTCAGAGAAGTTTATCAGCATTCCAAATTCTGATTAGGTCCTGATTGAAAGGTCTCTGACTGTTACATGCAAGTATAGCCATATATAAGAAACTATAATGCCAGATGGAAGGGCTAGCAGCTACGCAGGCTTTCTATTCATATCATAATATGGTGTTTATTTGAACACGTACTGCATCATGGAAATGAAAGACATGGAAATGAAAGACATTTACAGATTTTTTAAACAGAGGTTAACTCTGGAAATCAATTATGTTGTCTGCCTAATTTTTCAGATTGAGTACAAACCTTCACTTATCTTCTTTATTGAAAACTGCACATATTTAGTTTTTAATGAGATGGTGATGGAAAACAAACGCTTCTCATCAATATGATAGTAACCATTTTCCAGCTGCTTTTCATAAATTTCTAGATAATATGTTGGTTGGATTGTGTTTCGGTATTTAGTATTTATTGGATTTTCATAGTATTTTTATAATGTTTTAAATTCTTTTATAATTGTTAATGGTTTGTAAAGAATAATTTTTCATTTTTACGGGATGTGTTTGGATTTTGGATTTTAAGCTATTTCTGATATCTCAGAAGATTTTGGACCGTCATTTTTTTACATTTGAAAAAAAACTATCAAACTCATACTCCACTCAATTTAATTGTTATATATAAAATATAGTATCTATATCTATATAAAAAATGACAAATTTATATATTTTGTTTTGATTTTGGTTTGATCCTAGGTCTCCCATAAATTAAGCCTGACAGTTACAGATTTACCATGTGATTTAAAAAAAAAACGGATATATAAATTTTGTTTTGACGGAGGGTACTCTCCTCTATGAATCTTTAAAATCATATTCTTTTCCATTTGGAAATATTTGTCAGATCTCTTTTGATAAAAGCGAACAACGTTCTTTTAAAGCTGCGGGTTAAACGATTGCATTGATAGAATGGTTTGACAGTAAAGTGTGATCCAAAGATGCAATGATTATGATTATGATGCCCAATATTTTCAAAGTATTATGAGCTCATTATCGGGTCACCAACCATTTCAATAGCCTCACTTACTAAGCTTTTTGGTGACTCCATATTGGCAGTTCAACTGCTTACTTTTCCTTTGAATATTGGCAGCTCAATTGCTTACCTGTCCTTTGAAAAGTTCTGGTAACAGAAATTCAAACATGGTTAGATGCCTGCACCGAGTCAAGAGTTATTTAAAAGTATTGAATTTTTGTCAGATTCGCTAACTCCTGTTACGATTAAATAATAATGGAAAATAATGGAATTACACACTGAGAGAACCATTCTAAATGCAGTTGTCTTTAACTGGATTTTTTGAAAGCTTTTCCGGTGGCTTTTTCTGGTCAAAATCCGGCAGTAAATTATTGGAATCGCAAGTTTGATAGCTAGTTTCTGCACAATCAAAGCGTCCCAGGGGTTTTCCAGGGTGCTGAATCCAAATATTCAGTTAAAAATCATTTTAACTGCAACAAATCAAAATTTAACCTCATTTCTTCCGCCGGATCCGTCACCAGAATCTCCAAAAAGTGCATTATAGACAACCCATTCTAAATAGGGTACTACTTATAGTTAAATTCTTAACAATCGTGGAATTATGGCTATGGTCATTCTTATTATAGGAAATATGTATATATATTGAAATATAAAAATATTAATAATAAATTAGAAGTTAAATTTTAAAAATATATTAGTAAAATATATTAAAAATATAATTTATTGAAATTGAGATTCATAAATATAATTTAAGAAATGTTATTGCACAAAAATATTATTGCAATACAAAGAATGTTTATTAATGCACACATTTTCCATATTAACTATGTATAAAAAATTTATGGGTCAACTTTAACTTGAGAAAAAAAAGGAATTACACGAGTCTTATTGTAAAATTGATCATTTTGCTAAATAAAATTTGCTTATACATTAATTTTCCCGTCTACTTAAAATATGAACACATTAGAATTGGAATAATTTCAAATCCCTACCAAGTTGGTGCACATGGAGCCATGAGCATATATATATATATATGTCAATGCAACACTACAATCATTGATAAGCACTTAGACAAAGCATATGCTGAGCATATTCCTTTGAGAAACAATTTAGGCGGTCAATTAAAAACTAATAAAAAGTCAACCGATCCTCATCCACCTTAAGTTGAAATAGGAAGCCTTCCACAATTATGATATAATAAGAAATAGGAAGCCTTCATCAATTATGCTATAACAATAATCAAATAAGTAATACATGTTTTAATGATTATATAGTAAGTTGTTTTTTTTTGTTTTTGTTTTTTTGTTTTTCAAGTTAGGTTAGGTGGATGGTGTATAATAGGATTTAGAGAAGATATGTACTTTTTTTTCAAGTAAATAATCATATAGATAGAGTTTGTCTTTATTTAAAAAAATGAAAATATGTTTGTGTTGTGAAAATGAAAATTATATGGTTTTTAATTACTATTATTATTATCCAATTTTAAGGTCATGGCCAAGCCACACACCAAATTGGTGTATGAGACCCCCTTGTTTGTGGGACAAAGGGACCCACTTTCACGCAACGATTTCACTGCTAAGTCTACGAACGCATACATACTCTACCCCCCTCTGGTTTTGAACCCGTGACCTCTTAAGAGGAAACACATGCCCTTAAACATTAGGCACACTCAAGCTATATCATTAGGCCCACTCAAGCTGTATGTGTGTGATGTTTTTTGTGTTGATGCCTACAAAGTAAATGAAAATATAAAAAATATTTTATAATAAATTAGAAGTTAAATTTTAAAAATATATTATGACATAATAATAATTAGATAAATAATATTATTTAATAATTATAATTATTTACACTCTCTAACTAAACTAAAAATGTGCTGGCATTAATACTATTATGAAAAAAATAAAATTTGTAGACACTTAGTCATGATAATAACAAATTTGTAAACCATGAATACATACTCTTAATTAAAAAAAAAAATTGATTATCCAATAAGTACGTTTCAGCCTCAACTTTGCCAACTCGAAATAAAATAAAACAAACAAATAAACATAATTAATTTATCTCAATAACAATGAATATTCACCATTCCTAGGTTTGGGATCACCTACGGTCTCGTCATTTTAAATTCTCGTAGGTGGTAGCATTAGTGATGGAGTACGACATTCTCTTTGGCATCTGGGATCATCACTTAGCAGTTGATATGGTTAGGCTTTTGCAGAACGGGTTGACCATGGTCTTAGGAGATCCAAACATATAATACACAAAGCTCATTCATGAGCGTATGGTTTATGGGAGGTTTGTGGTTTTAAAAGAGTGTGTCAGGTCTTACACATGTCCTTACCTAGACCTCACACACTCTGGTAATTACCTTCAAATGTTGGGTCCACTCACGTCGATACCCCTTTATAAATGTATGGGAATTTTGACAGGTTAGCAACATTGTTACGTTACCTGGAGTGGTGAAGAGGGTTTCTTCTCGTCGTGCTGCTCTTGGTTTCTATCTCTGGTATCCTCAGTATTTGTGGGAGGTTTTTTTCCTTACTATTATCATCCTTTTCATAGTTTTTGTTCACTATTCAAGAACTCTGCCTTCTGGTACTGTCCTTATTGCTTCAGGGGTCTAAGAAAGGGCCATTTTTTTCGTCATGTTTCTTCATAATGCACGAACTGGTCCATCCTTTGAACTGGTCCCAGTTCTACCCACCTTGTCTCTTCAAGGTTGCAATTTTGTGGCAATTTCCCATTTTTGGTTTGTGGGGTCTGCTACCAAGTACTTTTTCCATTTGGTTTTAATGGTGATAATCGTCCTTCTATTACCATAGTATGCTCAAGATCTTTAGTCTTCCATTTCTTTTGTCTCTCTCAAGTTGGGATGTACTTGGTGTTAGGGTTTGTGGGTGTGTTGAAATTCTAGGGAATTCCCTTGCTTCCTACTCCTCGAACAACCTCACTTTCCCTTCTCTATTCCTTTGTTGATGATGCCCTTTTGGTTGAGTTGATTATATCCTATTTGAAATTCTATCTCCTTCCTTGTTCGCCTTGGTTTTATGCTCATTTGTTGTATCAATCCTTTTCCTTTGTTATAATCGCTCCTCAACGGAGAATGCTTGGTCATTGAGGTGGTGCAACTAGCTCATCTTCTTCGCGTTGGTGGTTGTTTAGATGGGAGTCTGTGGTGAAATACTTTGAATCAGTTCCTCCTTAAGCAAGGAAGGAAATTCTCCTCCTAGAGTCAAAGGAGTTTGGTGATCATACTTATTTCTCTGAGTCTGACGTTGGAGGAGGCAACCTCAAATGGATACCTGCCCCGAGGAGGTTCCAAAAGCGTAGGTTCCATTTCCTTCATTCACTCACAGTGCACTAGTAGATGGAAACCTTGCTCTACATGGTTATAAGAGACAAGTAGGTAGATAACTATAAATTATTTGCGAGACAAGAGGACATCAAGTGGATTCTCTGGAACTTTTGCTTCATCTTGGATGACATTGTGGCTAGACTAACAAGCATAGAGAAATTTATGGTCTTAGACTTGGACATTAAGTCTGAGGAGATGCTTACGCCCTGACAGTCATTAATGCTCTCCTAGTTAATGCTTCTTCTCCCACTGTCACCTCTCCACAAGCAAACTCCTCTACTCTCTCTCTGGTTATTTTCTCTGACTAACAAGATTAAATGGTTTCTGCACTTGTCTTTACAGCTGGTTGTCCACATGTAACTTTGGGATGCAGTTGGATTTTCGGTCTAGACTTTTACTGATCAACATATTATTGGTTTTTTGTTGTTGTATAAACCTTATTTTTTATTTTGGTAAGATGGAAAAAGCTGCACTTGCAAGTTTGGTTTAGTATGGTTGTTTTTGTTGTCACCCTTTTTAGTTTTTTTTTTTTGGTAAAATTTAAGGGCAACACTGGACAAATTTGGTAGACAAAATTGGGTCTCTTTGGTTTTGTGACCTTGACAATTTTTGTATCTTAAATTTGAACTAGTAGAAATGGTGTTATTTTGAGTATACCTGGTTGAAGCGCTGGTCTCCCAAGGTAGTCTTTTTGGAGCATGAAATATGTAATTCCCTCAATATAATATCTTATCTTATTAATGGAAACCAATTGCAACAACTTACCAAAAAAAGACGATAATGCTGTGTCTATTTCAATTATTATTTAACCCTTTTTTTTAAGAGATTATTTAAGCCTTTTCTTTTCAACAAAAGAAATCATGTTTGAATGACAATGTGGTGTCTATTTCAATTATTATTTAACCTTTATTTTTTCAACAAAAGAAATCATGTCTGGAGCATCTCTCAGACATATATAGTCTTGTTCAGGATTGGACCTTCAGACCTGTGGGGACCAAACCTCCCCACCTAACCATTAGACCAAATTTTTAAGACTAGCAATTATTATTTAACCCTAGCCTGAATTAGCAAATTTGATAAAATCGTTCACATTTGAATACGCTGAATCGCTGCATGCAACCAACCATTTTTGAATTTGTGTTACCGGAATTGCGCTATTGAAATGGTTGCTGATGAGAGATTGAGGTCACATACTTCAAAAATATTGGCTATGATAATCATTGAATCTTTGGATGGCACCTTATTATAAAACCATTCTATCATCATCATTAGTTAACAAACATGTTCAACAAATTTGTGTTCGTTTCTATCGAAAGAGAATCAACTAATATATCCATTAGAAAAAATTGAGTCTAAATAGAAAGTACCAAAAGTGATTGGGTGAAATTTCTATCTTTGTTGTTTAATGTGGGTTTTTGACTATATATAAGTTTTGCAAGCTCAACAGGCTGAAAAACCCCTGATACACTTGGATTATGGAGACTTTACATGTGATTTTAGAACATCTTGTTAGCTTTTAGACAATTTTGACCTAAAAAAGTGACCAAACGACCTTCCAAAACTTGTAACAAATACTGAAAATGAAAACAAAATGTACATATCTATATTTGTATTTTGCATAATCCAAACAAACCATATATTAAGTTAACATCTTTATATCAATGTGGACTGATGCCATGCATTTAATTAATTTTATTGGGTAACAATTAAATATTGATTCAAATATACAATTAACATAAACTCATTAATTTTAATTCCAAGAATTTTCACAACATCATAAAAATACTTTGAAAAAATGAGCTGAAACACAATCCAACCAACCTATTATCTATAAATTTATGAAGAATATAAAAATTTGTTGCAATAATTGATTTATTTCTCTGACTTATTTATGATAAGTTATTTACTAACACTTCAGTAAATACCAAAATAAATTTAGTTGCAGACTTCACAAACTAGAACTAAAAATTAAACGACAAGTGAAACATCAGCATATGAACAATCACATTGACACACTTGTTTTTGGACAATCGTCCCCGGAAAACCCAATGTAGGAAAACCGGTGCAATAGATTTGAGGATTCTTATTATTGGTAGTAAATATCTGAATACATTCTAGGATGCTCATCTAGAAATCCTTTACAGAGAAAATATTGGTGAAAAATCTAAGTGAGTTTTACCTCACTTCACCTGGCAGAATTCCAGCTGATTCGACACAAGACTGGTTAACCCTGACTATTTCTGCGTTGGCTCTGCGTCACCTTCTCTGCCCTCTACGTCAACTCTCCTGGTCGTTCCATTAGTTCTCAGTAGTTTCGGCAGTTCCATCTATTCCGATAGTTCTGGATTCTGTGTGATAGGCATATTTTCTACTCTGAGCTGGCTCTTCTGGCTCTGCGTCAGGACTGTGTGGGCCCAGACTGGCCCAACGTCAGCTCTCCCGGCCACTGCACTGCTTCTCTGCAAGCTCTCTTTACCTCTATGTTCTATCTTTTCCGGAAGGTCCTTCTCCCAGATTCTCTCTGCCCCTCAACTGCAAGATATCCCCAATTTATTTTCCTCCTGAGAACTTATCACCTTAGAAAACCGACTTCCTCAATCTCTGTGTGTTTTCCAAATGAACCCCAAGCCTCCATTTTATACTTTTCATGTTGAGACTTCAATAGTTGAGATTAAGTCTCTAATCAACGGCTAAGATTAAAACATGACTTGATACGCCTTCTAAATCATTCTCACCCATATTTTTATTAATACCCATTAATATTTTAATTTCCCTAAGTTTAGACTTAGGAACTCCATTAAAAATATTAATTATTTTAATAAAATACAATTCGGGTGAAATTTCACCAAACGGTTTCTAGGTTCTTTATAACTCATGTTCCTTAGCCTCTCCACCAATTTTCAAGGCTAGAACACTTATGATGCTACCAAAAACTAACACTCCCTCTTAGCGAGGAAAGTGCTCTAGCAACAATGTCCACCTTCATGCTGCTCTGTTTCTGAAGCATCTCCTTTCTACACTGTTGCTGCCACCAACACTGCGTTACTGTTGCTACTGTACTACTTCCCATGACACTGTCACTGCCACTATTGCATTTGTACTACATTTCCCTCTCAAATGCTACATCATTATATTGAAAGGTATTTTCCAACATACCCATCTGTTCCCGAAATTGAACAAACTTGGCTCTTCCTAAAGCCTTGGTGAGTATGTATGCCACCTGATTTTCTGTGGGAGTGTACTCCAATTCTACCTCTCCATGCTGAACACAGTCTTTGATAAAGTGACACCGAATATCAATGTGTTTGGAGCAATCATGAAATACTGAATTTTCAAAGAGCTTGATACAATTCTGATTATCACAGAAGATCCTTGTCGCTTCCATCCTTCTCCTGAATAGATTTAGAAAGAATTTCCTTATCCATATAGCTTCACATCTTGCTTTTCTAGCCGCCATATACTCAGCTTTAGTAGAACTTAGAGCTATTGACTTCTACTTCTTACTGCACCAGGAGGTCATCCCAGGTCCAATACCGAAGCAATACCCAGTGGTACTTTTCCTATCTACTAAACTTCCTTCCCAATCTGCATCAATGAATCCAATCAATTTGATATCATTGCCCTTGGTGTACCTTAATCCAAAATTTATTGTTCCACGCACATACCTGAGAATGTGCTTTGCTGCTACCTAGTGCGCCCTTTTTGGTTCCACCATGAACTGACTAAGGGTGTTGACAACATAACACAAGTCTGGCCTAGTGTTGACCAGATACATAAGTGATCCAATGAGTTGTCTGTATAAGGTGGGGTCCACTTTCTTGTCTCTCGAAGCATATGTTTGCTTCCAATTGGTAATCATAGGCATAGCCATAGGTCAAGGATCCTGCATTCTGAATCTTTTCAGAATTTCTAATGCATATCTTCCTTGGCCAAGGAAGATCTCACCATCCTGCTGCCAAACGTCCAATCCTAGAAAATAGTGCATTAGCCACAAATCCTTCATATCAAATTCAGTTTCCATGTTCTTCTTACAATCCTCTATGAGTTTGGATGATCCTGTCAAAAATAGATCATCCACATACAATACCAGAATCAACGGATCACCTTCTACCAGCAGATAATAAATATTGGGATCGACAATGTTCTTGATGAATCCTAATTGCTGTAAGTATCTGTCAATCCGACGATACCAAGCTCTGGGTGCTTATTTGAGCCCGTACAAGGCTTTCTTCAACCTGCACACATGAGTTCTATTATCATGTGTTTTGAAACCTTCTGGTTGTTCAATATATACCTCTTATTTTATCACCCCATTGAAGAACATTGTCTTGACATCCATTTGGTGAATCTCCCATCCCACATGTGCTACAAGGGATATAATGGATCTGATAGAGGTATATCGAGCTACTGGGGCAAAGGTTTCCTCATAGTATATTCCTTCCTTTTGCGCATATCCTTTTGTGAAAATCCTAGCCTTGTACTTATCTACGCTGCCATCTGCATCATACTTGATCTTGTAGATCCATCTCGAACCTACAACTGATCTATTCTCTGGTCTTGGTACAATTTCCCAGACATCATTTATCATGATAGAGCTGTACTCTTCTACCATGGCATCCACCCATACTTGGTGTTGTACAACTTCTTAAAAACTAGAGGGTTCTTCAACCTGAGCTACCAATGATTGGTACCCGTTAGGTTGTCTATGCTACCTTTTCTCGACTCTAGGAGCTCCAACGAATTCCTTTGCATCCCTCAAAATCTATCATACTTCTCGGCTAGTTCTTCCACTGGTGGTGGGAGGTTCCATCTGTTCTTCTTGTACCTGTTGTGACACTCTTGGCTCCTCTTCTCTTGAGGAGATGCTAGTATTGGTTACTGTGCTTGAACCAGATGCTTGTCTTCCTGCCAGATATGATCCCTGTTGCTGGACTAGAGGAGCATCCTCATATTGTTCTTCAAATGGGATCTCATGAGATTTCCTGAAGGCTCTATCTTCCATGAGCTTCACATCCCGCCTTACTACAATATTTTTGCTTCTCAGATGTAGATCTGATACGCCTTTGAATTCTCGTTGTAACCTACTCCCAACTTTGGTAATCTGCTCTAACTTTCTCTGCTTCTCTTCTAGAATATGGAAATAAGCTACACTTTTGAATATCCTGAGGTGATTTACTCCTCGTTGCTTTCCCGTGAGAACTCCCTCTGGTGTCTTCTTTCCTAAATCCCTGTGAGAAGTCCGGTTCTGAATGTGTACAACTGTGCTGCATGCTTCTGCCCATAAAAAATTGTGTAGATTTTGATCATATAACATTACCTTTGCTGCTCCAACAATAGTTATGTTCTTCCTTTCTGTGACTCCATTCTATTATGGATTATAAGGTGTTGTCCATTCTCTTCGGATCCCTTCTCTTGCACAAAAATTAGTGAAGTTATTATCCGTGTATTCTCCATCATTGTCTGAGCGCAATATCTTGATCTTCCTTCGTGTCAGGTTTTCCACTAGAGCCTTAAACTCTTTAAATCGATCAAAGACCTCATCCTTGGTTCTCAAAGAATAGATCCAAGTTTTCCTGGAATGGTCATCTATGAAGGTAGCAAAATAATCAACACCACTGATGGCCCTTGTAGACATCAGACCGCAAATGTTTGAGTGTATTAACCCCAATATACTCTTAGCTCTATTGTTGCTTTTGGAATACGTTGCTCTGGCATACTTACCTAGCATGCAGCCTTTGCATTTATCATCATGCTTGGTAGTAAGAACCGAAATCCCCATAATAGTTTCCTTGAGCATCTGTAACGTCCCATGATGTAAGTGTCCCATCCTCGTATGCCACAACTTATTTAATTCTTTTTCTCCATCGACATTACTACTTATCAGTGCCATAGGAGACTTGAGTTGCAAATTGTATAATCTGTTGCTTTGAGTTCCAATCTGGGCCATCTTTTTCCATCTTGGATGCTTGGCATATACTCTATTACCAGTGAAGCATACATCATATCTCTTATCTTTTAATTGAGAGACAAAAATCAAATTCATTCCCATACCTGGCACATGTAGTACATTTGTGGCCCGAAGACTATCTCTTGTTGCTGTTTAGAATATAACAATTCCTTTTCCTGCTAGGGTGCACTTCGTCCTGTTATCTTGATTTGAAAGTTCATTTGTTCCTCCTGATAGCTTAAGAAATATTCTCGTTCTCCAGTCATATGAGTTGAAGCCTCGCTATCAATGTACTAGTCCTCGATTGATGCAGAACTTGATAGGAAACAAACTCCTCATCTAGCCTGGAATCTATTTCAAAAATATTCTGATCCCTACTATTCTCCATGCCCTTTTTCTTTGCTTCCATATTGCCTGAACCTTCCTCTGATCCCATGTGAAAATTTGTTGCAATAATTTATTTATTTATCCTACTTATTTATGATAAGCTATTTACCAATACTTCAATAAATACCAAAATAAATTCAATTGCAGATTTCACAAACTAGAACTGAAAATTAAACGACAAGAGAAACATTAGCATATGAACAATCACATTGACACACTTTTTTTTGGACAATCGTCCGCGGAAAAACCTAATGTGGGAAAATTGGTGCAACAAATCTGAGGATTCTTATTATTACAATAAATATCTGAATACAATCTAGGATTCTCATCTAGCAATCCTATATAGAGAATATACTGGCGGAAAATCTGAGTGAGTTTTACCTCACTTCACCCGGCAGAATTCCGGCTGATCTGGCACAAGACTGGCTAACCCCGACTATTTCTACGTTGGATCTACGTGAACCCCGCATCACCTTCTCTGCCCTTTGTGTCAGCTCTCTTGGCTGTTTCGGCAGTTATCGCAATTCTGGCAGTTCTCGTTGTTCTGTCAGTTTTGGATTTTACATGACAGCAGTTTTTTTGCTCTGTTTTGGCCCTTCTGGCCCTGCATCACAACTGCATGGGCTCAGACTGGCCCAACGTTAGCTCTCCCAACTATTGTGCTACTTCTCTGCAAGCTCTCTCTGCCTCTCTGTTCTGTATTTTTCAGAAGTTCCTTCTCTTGGATTCTCTCTGCCCCTCAACTGCAAGATCTCCCCAATCGATTTTCCTCCCGAGAACTTCTCACCTCAAAAAATTGATTTCCTCAATCTCTCTATGTGTCTTCCAAATGAACCCCAAGCCTCCATTTTATACTTTTCCTGTTGAGTCTTCAATGGCCGAGATTAAGTCTCTAATCAATGGCTAAGATTAAAATGTGACTTGATGCGCCATCTAGATCATTCTCACCCATGTTTTGATGAATACCCATTAATATTATAATTTCCCTAAGTTTAGACTTAGGAACTCCATTAAAAATATTAATTATTTAATAAAATACAATCCGGGTGGAATTTCACCAAACGGTTTCTAGGTTCTTTAGAACTCATGTGCCTTAGCCTCTCCACAAATTTTCAAAGCTAGAGAACTTCCGATGCTACCAAAAACTAACAAAGAGCAGCTGGAAAATTAATACTATCATATTGATGAGAAGTGTTTGTTTCCATCACCATTCCATAAAAACTAAATATGTGCAACTTTCAACAAAGAAGATAAGTGAAGGTTTGTAGACAATCAAAAAAGTTAAGCAAACAATATAATTTATTTAAGGAGATTACCTCTAATGTCTAATCAATAACAGATACATATATGAACATAATGATGTGAATACCTGGGAAAGTTTAAAACATCTGTAAATGTCTCGTATTTCCTTGATGTAGTATGTGTTCAAATAAACACCACATCATGATATGAATAAAAAGGTCGCCTAACTGCTAGTCCTTGCTTCTGGCCTTATTGTTTCTTATATATGATGATAAAATTCTCTACCATTTTCTTTCTGATCCCTTTTACAGAATGTTGTCTGTCACACCCTTCATAATGACATCTGCGTATAAAGACTCTGAATATCTCTATACAATTGTTTATGCTTACTCCACTTCAACAAATTCAATACCGGTGGAAAAACATCAATCAATGGTGCAATCTAAGACTAGTGGTGGGAATAGAAGTTGGGCTGGTGTAATAAGTCCATCATTGTAAGAGGATGATCAAGGTCCATCCTCAACAAAGAAGAGTTTCCTTGATCATAAAGCACATGATCACGTGTATGGATTAAAAGGGCGAGGAAGAGTAAAATGAATTGAATGCTCAATACTCTATGTCAGACAAACTCGGAATTCCTCACCAAGATGAATGATGTAAATTTATTAATCAATCACAAGAATTTATACATATGAAAAGACAAAGGGAGACAGTTAGCTTGAATAACTTCTCCATACGGGAAAAAACTGAAAAATAACTAAACCTAGTAATAAACAAAAATCCTGAAGGATTAGTTTAACATCCCCTCTTAATCCAAAGGGATATCTGACATGCCAAGTAAATATCTAAACTTTTCAAAATTATCATGTCCTAATGCTTTGGTAAATGTATCTGCAATTTGTTCTAAAGTAGGAAAATGTGTCACATGAATTGTTTTTGCCTCTACATGATGTCGAACCAAATGATACTTGGTGTTGATATGTTTGGTTCGATCATGGAACTTAGGATTCTTGGCCAAATGAATTGCTTAAGAGTTATCAAAAAATAGAGGAGTTGAGGCTTTTCATCTCTCTTGCAAATCTTCAAGTATTTTCCGAAGCCAAATGATTTCCTTAGTGGCTTGAGCTGCTGCAACATATTCAGCTTCGTTGGTAGAGTCAATAGGAACAGTTTTCTTGCGTGATCTCCAACTGATGGTTTTTGATCCAAGATTCATCAACTAACCAGGAGTAGAGACTCCATTATCCTTATCTCCATCAAAATCAGAATTTAAATAACCAGCGAGATGGAAGTCTAAAACTTTGGAATATTTGATGTTGTAAGTTTGGGTTCCTTTTAAATATTTCAGAACTCTTTTTGTTCCTACCCAATTCCCCTCACAAGGATGATGCATAAATATGGAAAGTATTCCAACAACAAAGGTTATATCAGGACGAGTAATAGATCAACAAATCAAACTTCCAACAAGTTGCCTATATTTTTTTTGGATCTTCAAACGGTTTTCCTTCTTTTGAGGTGAGTTTCAAATTTTGCTCCATTGGTATAGCAACAGGATTATAATCCATCATACTCCAATAACTTACAAACATATTTATTCTGAGAGATAAAAATATGTTGTAGTTTTTGATCAACTTAAATTCCAAGATAATAATGAAGTAAATCTAAATCTGTCATATCAAAAACCTTTTTCAATTCCTTCTTAATAGATGATATATATTCATGATTGTTTCCTGTGATCATTAAATCATCCACATATACATCTAGATATACTACTAATCTTCCAACTTTCTTAATGAAAAGAGTTGCATCATCTAGGTCAAAATGTTTATAATTTAACTTTTTTTTTCCCTGAAAGAAATTCATAATTTCATTAATAGGTGAAATTACAAGTTGTAGATGCCCTTGAGCATATGCTGTATTGTGGCTAATAATCCACTATCAAAAGATCAGAAATAATTACAATAAGACCTCGAGGGGTGTACTGTGCTAGTTCATGACCAAAAATAGAAATAAAAAATGTCAACCAGAAGGTGATGACTGTTTGTAATATAATATTTACATCGGTTTTGAACATAATTGGAAATGAACAAAAATTATAAGCAAAAATTCTGAAAATTTGGGGTTGTTCCCCCTCTAAAGTTCCCTATCATTGTATGGCTTGTGGAAGTACCGATATGTTCTTGCTGGTGTGTGTTGTATGATCAGCCATTCTCCTAGAGGACGATTCGTCACTTCTTTCGAAATCTCGTCCGCGCTTTCATTTTTCTCCCTGTAGATGTGTGAGCAAGAAATCTGATCAAAATATGTTTAAAAAAAAACAACTTCGTCCATTATAGATCTCAGAGTGTATGCATTACAAGAAGCATTGTTGTTGAACCAGTCAATCACATTCTTTGAGTCCCCAAAAATTTGTATTTTTCTACAATGTTGAAGGATGGCAAAGTAAATCAGGCGTCGGAGAGATATCAGTTCTGCATGATTATTTGTACCTGGCCTAGTCCCATGCTAATCTGAAAAGAGTATGATTCTGTGAGATGGAAGATGATGCCATCGCCACAACCATGTGGCTAAGTAGCCCCATCGAAATAGGCCCAAGGATTTGATTTGTCAATCTGCTCTTGTCTTATAATCCTGGGTTTGTTGTAATTTTCCTCTACAGGTAACTCCTCAAATGATGAGTAGATTTTTGCAGGGATCAGATTCCATATTACAGGCTTGTCTTGAAATATTATGAGATTTCGTTTGAGCCAGATATGCCATGAGACCAGAAGGGGAAAATTTCTTGTTTTTTCCATTGCTACTTTCCACCAAGTGTTCGATGTTGATAGTATATCAGCTCCATGCCATCTCATGTTCAAGTTAAGAATTGAAAGAACTTGTGTCCATATTGAAATTGTAATGGGACAGGTGAGGAAGAGATACTGTGTCAATTCCTCTTCTTGATGGCAGAGTAAACACTAGGTAGGACCAATAAAAGCCCTTTTTTAAGATAAGTTCCAGTGGGAATTTTATTTTCAAGTATGCTCCACATCAGAAGTCTAGCGCGCATGGGGCCCTTTAGTTTCCAAAGAGATTTCCACTAGTTTCTAATTCTTTCCAGTTTAGATTCAACAATAATGATGTCGTAACCCTATTTGGAGGAATAATGGCCTCTTTTTAAATGACCCCAGATAAGTTCATCATCTTCATTATTTAATCTGACATGTGATTCCATGAGTGCTTGGAGAAAATTTTTCCATGTCCTATCCCATTCAATGGGAATGTTCTAGTTTAGTCCGGAGAGCCAAGCTTGTGAAAGAAAGGTGGAGTTTTGATGATCACCGAGCTGTTCTATATATCTTATGCCTCTGTTATTTAAGTGATTTATAAGCTCAAGTGAGAGTTGATAAGAGTTCCACTTCTGGTCCAGGGATCTATCCCAATACGTACTGAAGCTCCATTTCCAATTTTCCATAAGAGACCATCCTTTATAATGGGAATCGCATTTAGAATGTCCCTCCAAATGACCGAGATACCCTTTCTATTCTAGGAGGGTCACCTTATCCAATCAATGATAGATAAAGTCCAAATGTATTTATGGGTGATTACCTCCGCCCAGAGGCTATTTTGCTTTAATAATAGCCAGCCCCGTTTTGCAGCTAAAGCTTGTGCAAAGGCAGGGAGTTGCTTGAGTCCCTAGCCTCCCCATTTTTTGGGAGTGGCTATTCTGATCCATTTAACCTAGGCAAACGGTTTGCCTTCCTTTTTTCCTTTCCAAATAAATTGATAGCAAGCTTGTTGAATTCTGTGAAGAATCGCCCTTGGGATCCAAGCCAATGACACCCAAAAGACTAGAGTGGCTTCCAATATTAATTTGATAAGAATTAATCTTCCAGCCCTAGACAAGAATCTGTGACACCAACAATTTATTCTTTTCTCCACCTTGGTGATGAGCCAACTCCAATCAACAATTTTGTATCCATTAGGCTTTAGTCTAAAGCATAGATACTTCAGTCCATCCTTTAATTCAATGACTTGAAAATGAATTTTTTGAAGTGAAAGTTGAATTTCCTACTATGTGCATTTCGAGAAGGAGATGGTAGATTTCCCCTATTGATTTCCATCCTTGTGGCTCTGCTGAAGAGATTTAGCACCTCGTTCATGGATGTGGTGTCCTAGACACTTCCACTTAGGAAAATAAGAATGTCATCCACAAAGAGGAGATGAGTTATATTGAAATGTTCAATGATCTTTAATCCCCCGAGTCTCCCCCTTCTTTTTTCAGTATCAATCAACCTACTCAGTCCTTCCATGACTAAGAGAAAGGGTAAAGGGGATAGAGGACAACCTTGTCTTATGCCCCTATTAACATGAAAGGAGGGAGTGGCTGACCCATTGATGAGGATAGAAAATGATACTGAGGAGATGCATCCCATAATCTAGTTTGAGAAAGCCAGAGGAAAGCTCAAATGAGTGATGATCATTCTAATGTATAACCAACTGACTTTGTCGAAATCTTTTGATAAATCTATTTTAAGAGTTATGCCTTTTAGCTTCTTGAGTTTTATAGAGTGAAGGGCCTCCTGGGCCGAACCAATAACATCCTGGATATGTCTATGGTGAAGAGAAGAAAATTTCTCCTGGGATATGTGATTAGACAAGATGGGTTTTAAACGATTGGCAATGATTTTGGATATAATTTTATCAAGACAGTTTCATAGAGAGATTGGTCGGAAATCATTAAAGGAGGTAGGGGAGTCAGTTTTAGGGATTAAAGCTAAGTAGGTGAAATTTAGAGGGGCATAGATATGGCTAGATATCCTACTTTCTTCCATGATCGCCAGAAGGTCCTGCCCCAGAACATCAAGAAATGCTGTGTATAATTCGACAGGCCATCTATCTAGGCCTAGACTTTTGTCCTTCTTAAACCATTTTAGGGTGCTCTCAAGCTCCCCCATAGAGACCGGTTTTAAAAGATCTTCAGATTCATTAGGATCCACAAATCTAGGGAAATGGCCAGCTAGATTAATGATATCAGGGAGGGTGATGGAAGTGGGAGTTGTAAACTAATTTTTGAAGTGTGATATCCCTAGCCTTGCTAACTGGGGGTTAGTGGAGGCCCAACCATCCTGATCCCTTGGAAGTTTCCAAATGGTGTTTGTAGCTTTTCTACCATTGGCGAAATTATGAAAAAACTTTGTGTTTCCATTGCCAGCTTGAAGCCAAATAGCTCTGCTTCGAAGCCTCCAAAGTTCTTCTTTTTCTAATAAGATCTTTGCTTTCTATGATTCTAGATTTACTAGTTGAAGTTTTGTATCATTTGAGAGGAAACCAAGCCCCTTTTCATTTGTTAGATAGGTA
Organism: Pinus taeda; assembly: GCA_000404065.3. Classification (NCBI taxonomy): domain Eukaryota; kingdom Viridiplantae; phylum Streptophyta; class Pinopsida; order Pinales; family Pinaceae; genus Pinus; species Pinus taeda. The sequence continues at coordinate 134,861 of APFE030099899.1, forward strand.
ATATGTTCTTCTATATCCTTTAGGGTCTATTCATCTCTCACTTTTTTCCTTTTTGACTAGTCCATAGTAAGTATTCTGAGTTTTCTTAGGTGACCACAGAAATCAGCAGCCAATCTCTACTCCCTAAGAGGGGGCTGAGCTTTCTAGAAATCTGAGACTACTTTTATATAGTCTGGGTCTTTTAAGTATCCAAAATTGAATTTGAAAGGGGCTCGAGGCTTTATAGAAGGTCATAAGACTTGTAAAAAGATCGGTGAGTGGTTAGATAGTCCTCCAGTACCAACCCATTGCCTGTATAGGGTGAGGGAACGGAGGAGATCTTCATGAATTAGAAAACGATCTAGCCTCTGGCCCAGGGCAGCCTCACGGGTTCTTCTATTATGCCAAGTAGGCATTTTCTTTTTCATGGGCACATCAATGAGTTTATGGTTCTCTAGTAGAATTCCCATCTAGCCCGTAATAGGGTCAATCTGAGAGTGATGGCCTTAGGATTCCTTGTTCCCCAGTGAAAAATTTAAATCACCTCTGATTATGGTGGATCTTGTGACAAGAGGATAGTCCAGCTAGGAGTGCCAAAATTCAAGTCTGTTTTGATTTGGAGCATATATGTTTATCACTCTTAATTGAATCCCCAGTTCACTCGCAAATACATTCATGCCTAAGAACCCTTTCCCACCCCAGGATGAAATAGATTTGATCGATTTGGGATTGATACCCATGGCAAGACCCCCAGATTTTCCTACCGCATCCAAACCTTGAAAATACCAGCTCATGAGGAGGGAGAGAAGAGTTTTGGATATGTATTCAAACGATCCAAGAGTTTTTTGGAGAAGGAGGATGTCGCAATTGGAGTTGATCAAAAGACACTTGAGAGCCAATCTCTTATTGGGGTTGGCTAGTCCCCTACAGTTGAAGGATAGCTAGATCATGGGGGAACAGGAGTAGAGGGCTCAGATGCTCTAAGTGCCCTTTCAATTGTGGATTGTCGACCCTGTGCTACATCAACCACCACCAATCTTATGGCTTTTGCAGTCTTGGATGGGTGCCCTCTGGAGGGTTTTGAGTCAGTTGTGATGGGAGTAGATCCCAATCCAAGGAGGGGAGTATTTTGCAGTGATCTGGATCGGAGGTTATAGGGATGGGACCCCATTGCAGAGGGGGAGGAGCTAGGGGGGGTTATGATGTTGCAAATAATGGTGGGGAGAGTGCATGGGGAAGTGGCAAAGGTGGGGGGGATGTAACATGAATAGTAGAAGGCAAAAAATTTGAAAGTAAAACAGAGGTAATGGGAGCAGAGTCATTACTCGGAGGTGGAGCCGAACCCACAACCGGTTTGGAGAAGGAGAGACCTTCTGCGGATTTTTTGCCTTCTGTGTTGACACCCCATCAACAGCCTTAGGAGGGACTTGTCCATGTTGTTGGTTGCTCATATTTCGCTCTTCCGAGAGACGATTTTTGACCCCTCGAGATGTCTTCGAAGCCGATGATGAGAGTAGTGGGAAATCCTTGTATAGATGCCCCACTTTGTGGCATCTTCTGTAGTGGAAAGGCACTCCTTCATAGTCAAGGAGCTGTCTGCGAGAGAAGTGCCTCCTGTGGAGTGTAATTTTCTCCTCGAGTCCCTCCCTAGTATCAAGATGAACTAGGATTCTGCCCATGGTCATGATTCCAGTTTTTTTGTAGGACTGATCGTGCTCCAGGTAAGTCCCTAATGCATCGCCAATGTACTTGAAAACCTGAGGAGTCCAAAAATGCATTGGAAATCCTGGCAGTCAGACCTAGATTGGTCCCACTCCCAACTGCTCTCGTTCCGGGTCAAACAGAGGATCCCATCTCTTTAGTAGCATAGGTGTCATTTCAATATGCCAGTATCGAGAAAGAATATAGTCTGTATACTTTTCTCTATGAAAATGGAGGGCAAACCTACCACGCGCCAAAACCATGATGACTGGGAGTTCTTTTAACAGGGACCCCCAAAATTCCATAGTCCATTGTCAGAGGCGCTCCACTGAATAGTTTCTTCCCCGCACATGCCCAACGAGAACCTTTCTTGCCGTATCAACCGCATCTCCCATCTGAACGTCCTCGTCGAAAACTAGATTTATGTCTGTATCTACTGCCTTGAGGCACCTTCCCTTTTTTGGCTTGTCCGTGCATTGGCCCGTGGGGTGCTCTCTTAGTAGACTTCTGCATGCTTTAATGGAACTTCAAAGGGTAGACGGAGTGGATCTAGGGTTTCTGATGGGAGAGCTAAAGCATCCAGAGTGAACCAGAGAAATAGGGTTTATGTTGTTGGACCCAGGATGAGCAAAGGAGTGTGTAGGGTGAGTAGGGTTTGATGGACCAGCTGATGCGAATGAGTATGAGGGTGCGTTTAATGGCATGGAAGGAGGCAGAGACGATACCAGGGGAGAGTCAAAGGTGGGGGAGGCTTGAAGACTGGTGCCGAGTAGGTTAAGGGTAATTGGAGAGAGTGGAGGGCAGTCCAAACCGGGGAGGTCTTCAATGTGGACATCAGTCGGGAGCGATTGCCGGTGGAAAGCTAGTGGAGAGGCGTTAGTCAAGAATCTATCACCTGATGAGCTTTTGCAGGCCCGGGACCAGTGTCGGAGCCAACTTGATATGCCCATATCTCTTGGTCGAGCAACGGGTCCTCCTCAACCATTGGGAACCGACAGTAACATACATCCATAAAACTAGGGGAAGGTAAGACAAAAGCTGTAACGAGGTTCCCACAAAGCTCGATAAAAAACTAAACCACTGTAAAGAAGCAGTGAATGGGTTAGGAGGGTCAAACGATTGATAAATCAGGAGAAGACGCGGTCAGACCCGCTAGGATTAGCCCCCAGAACTGCCATGAAACCTGTCGCGGGTGTGCCGAACCAGGTCTTCCATCGAAACCCTAGGGTTTTCTCCACCGCCAACTCCCACCATCACCCAGTATTAAAATCATTTATAATTTAACTGTTGGGTGTGGAGCCTGATTATCTTCTATATTCAAAAGTACTGCCACATTGGACCCCAGTTCAAAATGGGGGCGGTAACACTGCCCGTAAAATATTCGCTGCAGGGGGGGTCCAGGGGGGGGCGGCTGCGACCTTTGGAAGCCCCCCCTGGCGGGGGGTTTCGGGGGTAGCGCCCCCGAAGCTAAAATAATTGTAAAATTGCCTTGTAAAAGTATAGTAATTTCTAGTCAATCTGGGCCGTTCACTAGGTGGATGATCTGACGGTAGAACTTATGTTTAGTTTAGGGTTTTTTTCCCTAGAAGGCAAACCCTCTCTTTGTATGAGGGCATTGTATTTGAGGCTGTGAGATAGATGTGTATTCTGTGTGAGCGAGAAACAGAGAGGTGAGGTTGTGAGAGAAGACAAAGGATATTACATCAGATTTGCTATAGGTTGTGTCTCTTCATTTTGTTGGATAATAGAAAGGAAGGACTGGCTGTTCGAGGTGGACGTAGCCCAAACTGGGTGAACCACGTATATCTGTGTCTCTCTTGTTTTGTACGTTTTCTATGTTTATATTTCTGCAATATTTTATGTGTTCCATTGCTCCGTAATATTTAATATTCTAATAACTAGTATCAGAGCCGAAGGTCTATTTGGCTGATAAACTCATAGGAAAGAAGGGTTCCTAGTTCGAGTGGGAGCAATGGCGGAAAATGGTAAGTTTAGGGTCGAGAAATTTAAAGGCCAAAACTTCTCGCTGTGGAAGATGCAGATGGAAGTGGGCAGAAAAACAAAGCAGCCGAAGGATATGGACGATGAAGAATGGAACCTTCTCGATAGAAAGGCACTCGGAACAATACGGCTGTGCCTTGCAGCGTCGGTCGCCTTCAACATTTCGAAGGAAACAACGATAGAGAGTTTGATTAAGGCGTTGGAGAAACTATATGAAAAATCCTCGGCCTCAAACAAGGTATTTCTTATGAAACGGTTATTTAATATGAAGATGTCGGAAGGTGGATCTGTTGCAGATCATTTAAATGATTTTAATACTGTTACAAGTCAGTTATGTTCTGTAGTGGTAAAATTTGATGATGAAGTTAGAGCTCTATTATTCTTGTGCTCATTGCCAGAAATTTGGAATGGTTTAGTAATGGCCATTAGTAACTTTGTTTCTGGATCTAGTACTTTAAAGTTTGATGATGTTGTCAGTGCTATCCTTAGTGAGGAAATACGACGGAAAAGCTCCGGTGAGACATCGGGAAATGCCTTGAGTGCAGAGTCTAGAGGAAGAAAAATGGAAAGAGGAAAGAGCTCAGGATATCGCAGTAAATCAAGGAAAGGCAGATCCAAGTCCAGATCGGGGATAGTGTGCTGGAAATGCGGAAAGAAAGGACACCTAAAGAAAGACTGTAGATCTCGGAAGGGAAAAGAAGGAGATTCACAGCAAAAAAACAATCATGAAGCAAATGTGACAGGTGAGGTGTTACAAGATGCTTTGATTCTTTCTTTCGAAAATATTACTGATTCCTGGGTGGTAGATTCAGGGGCCTCATTCCATGCCACACCTGATAAGAAATACTTTCATGACTATGTTCAAGGAGATTTTGGACAAGTTCGTTTGGGTGATGATAAACCCTGTAAAATTGTTGGAATGGGTAAGGTTCTTGTAAAACAGCAGAATGGAAACCAATGGCTACTAAAGGAGGTAAGGCATGTTCCCGATCTAAAGAAAAATCTGATTTCAACAGGGCAGTTAGGCGGTGAAGGTTGTGTGACAACTTTCACAGATAAAGCTTGGAAGGTCACCAAAGGAGCCCTAGTAATAGCAAAAGCGAAAAGGTTGGTACATTGTATTTATGCAATGGTATTTCTAACTTTGTTAATGCTTTAGCTTCCAAAGGAGCAGATGCAGCATTATGGCATCATAGGCTTGGACACATGAGTGAAAAAGGGATGAAGATTCTTCACTCAAGAAATTTATTGCCGGGTTTGAAGAATGTTGATTTGGACTTCTGTGAGAATTGCATTTATGGAAAACAGAAGAGAGTAAGATTTCTCAGAGTTGGGAAAGAAAAGAAGAATGAAAAATTGGAGCTTGTGCATACAGATGTATGGGGATTTGCTCAGGTATCATCTATCGATGGCTGTCATTATTATGTTACTTTTATTGATGATGCAACTAGAAAAACTTGGATTTATTGTATTAAGAATAAATCTGATGTATTTGATACTTTTAAGAAATGGGAAGCTTTGGTTGAGATTGAGACAGGAAAGATATTGAAGTGTCTTAGATCAGACAATGGAGGTGAATATTGCAGCAGAGAATTTGATAGGTACTGTTCAGAGCATGGAATTCGCAGAGAGAAGACAGTTCCAAAAACACCACAAGAAAATGGTGTGTCAGAAAGGATGAACAGGACAATCATGGAGCGTGCAAGGTGCATGTGATTGCATGCAGGATTGCCTTTACAGTTTTGGGCAGATGCTGTAGATACTGTTGTTTATCTAATAAACAGAGGGCCTTCAAGTTCCTTGGATGGTGGTGTTCCAGAGGAAGCATGGACAGGAAAAAATGTAAACTACTCTATTTTAAAGCCTTTTGGTTGTGAGGCCTTTGTCCGTATTGATAAAGAAAATAGAACAAAGCTTGAAGCAAAGTCAAAGAAATGTACCTTTA
>APFE030099919.1:0-35807 GCA_000404065.3 Pinus taeda
TCATTCTAAATTAATGTTAATCCGCATCCATTTAATTTATATAACTATTACTTACATACAATATCATGAATATTTATTTCTAACCTAAGCCAAAGTACAAGTAGCTCAACGGAATCATATTATTGCAAATTTCCAACCGCAAAAGCCAGAGCAAAAATTCTGCCAGGGCTTGAGATGAGATGTTGATGCGTTTGACTTAATAGGGTGGAGAAATTGAACAGTTTAGAATGTTTGCGACTCAATTGGGTTAGCAGAGAAGCGATAAGGTGGCAGTTTAGGTTTAGAAGTAGTTGACCTGTTCTACTGTCCCATCACTTAAAAAGGCATCACGCGTTAACCTTCGGGACCATTGCTGGTAAGATACCTTATCCTAACCCAACAACTTGTGCTTCGCGGCAGCGACTTTAGAAACGCAGACAGGCTGTTGTGGCATTATAAATATTGTCAAATGTATGGACGTTCATAACAAATTCCACCGTTGGATGAATTACTTGGGCGAGGGGCTAGCGTTCATTGAAGCAGTTCTGTCAGCTTTGTTATCGGTGGAAGCATTAACCTGAGACAGTGAACAGTTTAGGGACGTCAGGGAATGATGAGGATCAGTTCAGCCACGATTCTGGCTTTGGTTGTATGCCTGACCTTTCTGACTGTCACAGCTCTGGCTACAGATATACTCAGACACACTTTCGTTGTAAGTTTTCAAATCTTCTTGTTTCTGAAAGGAGTATGTTCAACAGAATTTGGACATTGATAGTTGTCACAACAATTGCTATAAATTGTTCTTATATCAAAATCATACAAAAACATATTGCTGTTTTAGAAGAATATGTCCATTGATATTTGAACTTAGGTTTTTGCTGTTTTTGATATTTGAACTTAAATTGTCATCAATTGTCGCTATAATATAACTAGACAAAAAACTTTAGTTTTTGTTGCTTTCATCGCGGGTTATTATTCAGCTAAAGATTTTCCTTACATTGTTGCAGATTGAAGCAAAGCCTGTGACTAGACTATGCAAGACGCATGATATAATTATCGTAAATGGACAGTTTCCAGGCCCAACGCTGCATGTGAGGAATGGAGACACACTTGTTGTGAAAGTCTATAACAGAGCACAGTATAACGCCACCATCCACTGGTATGTCGTTTTTCACTGTGATTTCTCATTGTATCAAAAATTATAATGATGAGAATGCAGACATGACAGTCAAACATGATTTATTAATATTTGCAGGCATGGCATCCGCCAGTTTCGCACAGGGTGGGCTGATGGACCTGAATTTATAACACAATGCCCCATTCGCCCAGGGGGTAGTTACACATACAGATTCACCATTACTGAACAAGAAGGAACTCTCTGGTGGCATGCACACAGTTCATGGCTTCGAGCTTCTGTGTATGGAGCCCTGATCATCCATCCGAGGCTGGGCACCACTTATCCCTTCACAATGCCCCATCGCGAGACTCCCATTATTCTCGGTAAAGCCAATATCCAACCATCTTGATTATATGTATTATAAGTTCTGTCTACAGTAAAGGAAAAGCACGAAAGCTTGCATGCTAATACGAATTAGTAATATATTACGTTTCCATGACTGAACAGGGGAATGGTGGAACAGAAATCCCATAGATGTGGTGAATCAGGCCACACGCACAGGAGCTGCACCTAATATCTCTGATGCTTATACTATTAACGGTCAGCCGGGAGATTTATATCCATGTTCAACCAGAGGTATGTATCGACATGAGTGAAAAATTTTAAGCATAGTTTTGCCCTATCATAACATATAGCTGCAGCCTCTTGTGTCTTGATCTTAAATGTGCTAGTACGATTAAGTAGATAAGTCTTTGTCTCCCCTATTTGTTTTGTTTAAAAAAGTCAAATCCCATATTCTTCGCACCTTCCCCCACCTTATTTCTGCAAATTCAATATTCCACATAACACATAAGTAAGTATCTGTCTCCTAGGTTAAAAAAAGTCAAATTCCATATTCTTCACACCTGCCACACCTTATTTCCGCAAATTCTATATTCCACATACCTGCCCCTACAGTATTTCATTTAAAAGCCAAAGTCAATATTCCACATACCTGCTCCTACATTATTTTATATTTTGCTTTCAACTAAATTGACACAATTTATGTTTCATATTTTGCTCTCAACTAAATTGACACAATTTATGTTTTATTCTCAGCAAATATTTCTTTAAGAATTATAGAAACACTCTACCTTTTATTTTTTATTAATTTATTTGCTTTTTATTATTTTTTATTAATTTATTTGCATTTTATTAAAATTAATATATATTTATATTAACCAATTAAATTATTTTTATATATAATTTATTGTAAATTATGAAATAGGAAGATTAATAACTTTCCATTACCTCATGTTTAAGTGGAAAGAGCTTATATAAACCCATAAAAGTTAAAATGATAGCGACTCCATGTCAAAAGTATACAAAACCACATCAAATTTATAGTAGTACCGACCCATGTCACAAGAATACAAACTTGTATTCCACTAGATCCCATATGTATATATAGAGATGTCACCATTTAGAGGGAAGGGGAAGTCACCATATATATATGATTTAATGGTTAAAGTCCAAATGCAAAGGGATAGATATAATATGTATTATTTAAATTTTATGCCATTTATACTATTGGAGTTTTTTTGGTTTTTTTAAAGGAATTAGCAATAGATTTTTTGGATTGATGTGAGTATAATGATGTTACTTTATTGTGTATAATAAATCCAAATATAAGTTTGAAAAAAATAATTATATTTTTTTGAATAATAGATAATTAATTGAAATTCTTATTTATTTATATACAATAATTTTTTATTTCTATTTCAATACTAATATTTATATTAGGATTTATTCACTGCTTTTTTATTAATAAATATGTGTTTATAAAATTTAATATTTTCTTTTATAAATGATTATTAAACAAATTTATATATAAGTTAAATATCATATTGTTTTTGAATAATAATAATATAAGACTATTATAACCTTTTTTACATTAACGGTAGTTAATTTATTATATGATTTTTTTAAATTTTTTTATTGTCATTTTATATTAAATTATTGCATTGACTTTTAATAAATTTAAGAAAAAAATAGGTTTGTGCCAAATGCTACCTACTTACCAATTTCTTAGGGATTTGAGATTATTCCAATTCTAATAAATTCACCCATGATAAGTCCCTCATTAATATTTATAATATTCATTTATATAAGCAAATTTTATTTAGCAAAATGATCTATTACTTTTAATAAGTTTAAAAAATTATATTAGTGCCAAGTGCTTCTTTTTCTACCAATTTCCTCCTAAATACATCATTATTACAAATTTCATTTAGCAAAATTATCTAATTTATAATAAGTTGTGTAATTTTTTTCCCAAAATTAAAAATTAAAATTAAACCATAACCTTTTTATACATAATTAAATAAATTCAATTATACACATTGCTAAAAACATTATTTATGTTACAATTTTTTTGATATAACCTACTATATTTTTAATATAATTGTATTTGTAAATAAATATTTTACGATTTTTTTTTATTTTTATTTTTTCCCTGAAGCAAGTGATGGGTTTGTATCTTTCCACTCGTTGTCTTTCTTAGTCCAGCCAATGACATATGTATGGTGTGTGCAGACACATTTCGGCTACCAATATACGACGACGAGATTCATCTTCTGCGCATTGTGAACGCTGCACTCAATCAAGAACTATTTTTCAGCGTCGCCAATCACAAGCTAACCGTTGTGGCCGTAGATGCTTCTTATACTAAACCCTTCAGAACCAAGTATGTGATGCTGGGTCCCGGCCAGACTACCGACGTGATTCTCCGCGCAGCCAGACACCGTGTCGGAACATACTACATGGCTGCCCGAGCCTATTCCAGTGCGCAGGGCGTACCATTCGATAACACAACGACCACTGCCATTCTTGAATACAGGACCCGGGGGCTGCCACGGCCATCCTCATCTGGTCCCGTCATGCCCATTCTTCCAGCCTACAACGACACCCGAACTGCCACGCATTTTGCCAGAGGACTCAGAAGCCTGGCCAACATCGAGCACCCGGTGTACGTTCCTCAGACCGTCGATGAAAACCTCTTCTACACCATTGGGCTTGGACTCTTCAACTGCCCTAACCAGTCCTGTGGAGGTCCCAACGGAACCAGATTTACAGCAAGTATGAACAACATATCGTTTGTCCTGCCAAGCACTTTCTCCATACTGCAAGCCCATTACTTGGGCAGGAAAGGAATCTTCACCACGGGTTTTCCTGATAACCCTCCTGTGCAGTTCGATTATACGGCGCAGAATGTGAGCCGCAGCCTTTGGTCTCCTGTTAAGGGAACCAAAGTGAAGGTACTTAAATACAACGCGAAGGTGCAAATAATTCTGCAGGACACAAACATCGTCAATGCTGAGAACCATCCTATCCATCTTCATGGCTATGACTTTTACATTGTGGGAGAAGGTTTTGGCAACTATAATCCTCGCACGGACCCTCAGACCTTCAACCTTGTTGATCCTCCCATGCGCAACACCGTTGCTGTTCCAGTCAATGGATGGGCTGCCATAAGATTCGTAGCTGACAATCCCGGTAAGCATAACCCCATCTATGAAATCAGAGTTTTTAAATAAATTTGAAGATTATGAAAAATAATTATAAGTATGATAATCTTTTTATTTTAATGGCAGATTTTAAGAATATTTTGAAAATATTTTTGAATAAAATGAATCCGAAATAAATTTTTTAATTCATTTTTGTATTTCCCAAACCAAATTATTCTCGAAATAGACCATCAAAAAAAATCCCAAAAACGATAGTACATTATGGGTAGAATAAAATTAGTAAGAAACAGACAACGATATCGATAATTAATTAACATTAGCTAAGAATTATACTAACAGCTTAACTGTTTTATTTTTCTTTGAACAGGAGCTTGGTTGATGCACTGTCACTTGGACGTACACATAACCTGGGGTTTGGCCATGGTTTTTCTGGTTGAAAACGGGCCAACTTACATGACAACAATAGAGACCCCTCCTCCTGATCTTCCAGTTTGCTGAAAGACCTGGCCACAACATAATTCAATAATCATGTTGCAAATTGGAACATGAAGTTCTTCTGCTCATCCAGTTTGCTGAAAGACATGGCCACAACATAATTCAATAATCATGTTGCAAATTGGAACATGAAATTCTATTTGTAGGCGTTCTTTATTATTATGGTTTTAAACATTTTTTTGCCATAACTGGCTTGTTCCTTGAATGTAAGGTCACAGCTCCGTTTTTTTTTTGCAGAATAAGGCACAATTGATCAGATCTGTTTATTCAAATTCGAGAGAAAGAATAAACAGAGACTTCTATGCGCAGCTAAATATAAATCAATAGGTGGCTGACACGTTTGAATTACCTTCCTATTCGTCTCGAGTATTTCTTGGACTAATTCCTTGTAATAATCAATATTTTCTTAATTGATATGTTATCCATTTGACCATATTTATGATTATCAGGAGCTGGTGCATCGTACATATTAAGATATAGATGATATGGCAATATTTACAACTTATCAGTTCTTTGGTATGTCTAAAGGAGCTAGTGCATTATACATGTTAGTATACAATGATGTGTAATATAGGATACGTTGACGTGATACATGGTATAATTTCCTGGGAAAAATAATAATGACACTGAGTCAGGAATTTAATATTTAGTATTGATATTTATCAAAATATATTATTTAGATAATAATAATAATTTATTATAAAATTTGATGTGTAATAATAATATTTATATAAAAATAATAGATAATATCATAAAATATTATTGGTCAAAGTTGAAAAATATAAGAGCTGTTTTACCTAGTAAACAAAAGATACTCTTTAGGAAAAAAAAAATCATGAGATTAGAATAAAAGAAGGGATACTCAATATCATGAGATAGAGGGAAAAATGATGCTAGGGTGATTGGACAATCTTTTCTCATAAAATGTATTCATCATCTCTTTGCACATTAGTTGTGATTGAGGGCCTTAAAATAATGGAGGGTGGTTGTGATGACAATTACAATAAATTTTGGAATTATGGTTTAGTTTTAGATGGTGGTAAGGTTTATTTGTAAAGTTTTTATTTTGGCTCAATTTGAATAGTGATGAGGTTCTTTGATAATGGGATAGACTCATAACATTGTTGGACTAAGTGTTTTCAACTTAGCTTTCATTGTTGAAAATGTATGGCTAAGTCTTCTAATTGTGATCATCCTCTCAAAAAATTCTAGAGGAAAATAAGAATGAGCAAGTCAACCTCAACCTAACAAAGATAACTATAATCAAACATGCTACTAAATTTTATCATTTTAGATTCTTAATTGAAATTTAAAAAGAAATTTCAAAAATTAAATAAAAATTTACGATTGTGAATAAATTTACAAAACACTAGTTTTTGTGGAGGTGTAGGTTCCCCAAGCTATATCATACCATAAGTTGAGAATCTAAAAATATGTTTGAATTTTCAAACTATATTGGTAGATAAAATGTTTCATGATATATCCTTTTAAAACTTAATAACATCAAAGTCACATGTATAACTCAAATGGAAACTAACTTAAACAAGAAAAAATTGTTGAAAAAGGTACAAACTATTCAGAATTTCGTGTTAATACAAAAGCATTGAGATCCTCTATTTTTTGCCTTCTGGTTTAATGGCAAAGGAGGCACTTAAATTTAAGTAATAAGAAGGTTGACAATGAAACACTTGTGCCAAAAACAATAATCATTAATTTTGATGAAATTCAAACCAAGTATATTTCTAATTTAATTTTTGTTTTCAAATTAATCAAAAACATGAATTTATTCAAGTTATATGTACTCTTTCATATTAAATTTAATACACCATATAAAAACTTTTCAATTTAACCCAGTCATTTATAAGTTCATAGTGGAGGGATATAACTATAAGTTTTAACTTCATTATAATATATAATAAATAAATAATATATATATATATATATATAATTAGATATATAATATATGTGGTATAGAATAAAGTTAGTTTCAGTTTTTGTTTTTATTCGGCTAAGAGTTCATCTTTTTCGTATGCAAGGAAATAGGTTAATGACGCAAGATCCAAAAGTATTTGGTAAGAGTGAAGTGCCTTCTTACCAATTACCAACGGACAATTCTAGGTGGAATAGTTTTCCTTCACTAATGATGATGAGTCAACTTGCATTTTACAAATAGCAAAGAATAATAAATATCAACACTATTAATTTGACAACTAAATTATAATAAATTTTCCGACTATTAAAAAAACCTCAAATTAATTCTTTTATTAATAATGTGTCAAAAACATGGTCCTCTTGTAATAGTATACCGATACCACTATAATTAGGCCGATAGGCCTTTTCTGTGTATCAACTTTTCGTCAACCCTTTTAATCTGATCCGTTTAATGAGATGACACACTTTCAACCATTGATCTAACAGAAAATCAAAAATTACGGAAAATCAAGAATGGCGAAGTGACGCCATGCACCAGAGTATCCATCAGCCTTGCTGTTTCTATTATAAATCAATGGTCAAGGAGCTTTCCTCCCTCTGCCTCTTCAATGCAATTGCCATGCGTTTCATTCATCACATAGCCGAAAACGGGGAAAATGTGTAGCTGGAACTGCGCCTGGGCAGAGAATCTCTTGTCCCAAACGAGCAACCAATAAAGCAATTGCTTTCCCTGTGCTTGAATCAGTTCGGCCTTTCAAGGTATTTATTAGGCAATCTTGATCTAGAATTCAAGATTTGCAGGGGTTTTATGGCATCTAAGGTGCTTCCATACGTGAGCCGAAAGGTGCTTCCATACGTGAGCCGAAGAACTTGCAGACTTTGGTCCTCAGGAACGTCTCATGAATTCAGTTACACCAGTTCCCGTAACGTGAATTCCTCTTCGAAAACCCTGCAATATTCTTCGGTGGCTGCAGCCACGACTCCTCAAGTTTGCGCAGATTCCGTCAATGGAGCCATTAATGCTCCTGCTGTTGTTCACAACTTCGAAGACGCAGAGGGATTGTTTTCGGGCTTAATGACGAGGAAGCTTATTACTTCGCTTTTCAATCTCCTTCTTGTTTCCTGCGAGCCTATCGCGGATCTGGATCAAGAAGGCCTATGACAGGAATCCAGATGTGTTTAGTCTGTTGGTTGATCCTGAATTTGCAAAGGAAATGATTGAGAGACAGTCAGCGTGGCGGCGAGTTGTGACTCTTGCGATCAACGCTGGTGTCAGCGTTCCAGGTATGTCTGCAAGTTTGGCGTACTTTGATTCCTATAGAAGGGAGAGTTTCCCTGCAAACCTGGTTCAGGCACAGCGAGATTATTTCGGTGCTCACACCTATGAGAAGATTGATATGCCTGGTTTCTTCCACACTGAGTGGTTCAAGATTGCAAAACAATCAAAGATTTGAAATTTTTTAGATTGTCGAACCCCAGAGAGAATAAGCCCATCCATGCTTTAGGTTTAACTGTTAAATTGCTTAGTGAATTCTGTTGGCAATTCATAGTTTCTTAAGAAAGTTTTCCCTATCAATTGCTTATGTGTTTTCTGTACTTTTTCAAATTCAAAGAAACAAAGAACGTATCGAGGTTTTTGAATAAATCCTTGCTTGAATTTCAAAGCAGAAAGCTACTAATCTGGTGCATTTTACTGGATTAAGAGATCAAATTTTAGCTATCTTATTTTAAAAATGAATACAGAGGCAGGCTGCTTATGTTCAAATTGGCTATTTTGCTGACCAGAATATAATGGTTTATGTGGTTAGACAAAAGGTTGTGGATCTATAAGGTCTTTGTGAAGGTTTTCAAGAACATTTTCTTGGATGTATGGAAATTTTCTGCATTAAATGTATATACTGTGGTGTGTGGGATAGGCTAATGTTTGCAGGTTATACAGGAACTTTCGGAAATAATTTTCTGTATTGAATGTATATATTTTAGTGTGTGCGTGAGGCTTATTGTTGCAGATTGTGCAGAAACCCATGTAGTTCTTGCTTGGTCTTCGTTGATGGTTGAACATAAATTCTTTTTTCCTTTTCTTATCTGCTAACTTATAGTTGGGAATGGAACAGAGCTTATGCTAAAGGATTCCAGAGCTGGGACTGTAGTTAGCTACTTGATTGTATTATTATAGGTAATTGGGATTAAAAGGATGGCATAGCGACTGAATTATCTTGAAATACGGTAAAACATCTGCCTTTTCTGTAGCAGCAGATTTAAAATGAACTAATCAGACATAGGATCTTTCTGTGGCATTTATCTACTCTTGCTATTATATTGCCCTGATGCAAGTAGAAAATATATTAAATGGTAGATCATCTCCATGTATTATATTAAGAAAGCATTGTCATAGATCATCTCCATGGATTATATTAAGAAAGCATACTTATCTCAAGAGTGCAAATAGTCGGTAAATCCTTCAAAGTTTTAGTATGAGAAAATTTATAATTCAAAGGCACATTTTTCCAAGACTTTTCTGATCTGCTATATAGTTTTGAAAATTTGGGATAAATACCCTAATGCTCAACAATATCCTGGCAAATCTTAAGATTGTATGGATCTATTTTTGTGATATTGTCAGAAAATAGCTAAGGAATATTCTTCCCTTATGATTTTGTTGAATTTATCTCTTTAACATTTCTGGAGTTTCGTTGGTTATAGTAGCCCATTGTTCCTTCAGACATGCAGATTAAATGAGATGGCACTTCTCACTTAATTGGTTTTTTGTGTTGGTTATTTGACTAGACTCTCGAGCATACGTTATCAGTCAAACACAAGATAGCTTTCAGAATGCTTGTTGAAACTGCAAATTATCTCTTTAACATTTCTGGAGTTTCGTTGTTTATAGTAGCACATTGTTCCTTCAGACATGTAGATTAAATGAGATTGCACTTCTCACTTAATTGGTTTTTTGTGTTGGTTATTTGACTAGACTCTCGAGCATAAGTTATCAGTCAAACACACGATAGCTTTCAGAATGCTTGTTGAAACTGCAAATTATCACTTGCTAGCAACTTATTTTTTTGTTTTTGTTTTACTTCATCTGTATCTTAACTGGATCGTTTTTTTGCCAACTTTATCCTAGACAGAGTCATTCTATCTGGAAGAATGATATGATCCAGCAGCAGACATTTGTTTCTTGCAGAATATCTAGTAAAACTCTGATATTGTTCTGATTTCACAGCTTCCATTGTGCAGGTTTGATAGCCCTAGTTTTCTTAGAACTATTGTGGTTCTGTAAAATCAACAATTAACACCACTAACATCAGGATACAAAGAGGGCTTGGTGTTCTTGATTAAGTTTGCTGAATTTTTCTTTCTCAATATGAAATCCAATGGGATTGGAAACATTTTCAAACACCATGAAACAATTAATGATAATGTTAAAAAGTTAAGTAATAAATGAAAGATAAGAGATGATATCAATTTTATTTTTCATTTTTTATTGTTTTACTTAGCATTACTAGTGAACAACAGGCTTGGGTAAAATGAAAGCATGGATATCTCATTATCCGAGGGGGACGCTTTCCTACTCTATTTTCTTGAGTCCCTCCTATAAGGAAATGTGCCACCCACGCCCCCTTTTGAGTACTCAGAAGCTTAGAAGATGCTGTGGATAACGCTGCCTGTGATGCCCATCCCTGCCAGTTTCTCACCACCATCCAGTCGACGCCTCTGCCTCCACCTAGATCGGAAAGTAACTCATCTTTGCCTCCTTTCAATCCTCTGTAAAGTTTTTTTGTCCTAAATTGTCTGCTAACTTCGGCGGATGTGGAAACTGCACCTGTTAGTCTCATAATCTTCTTGTATTCTTCGTCCTATAACCAAACATGGTTAAACTTGAAAGGCATGCCTGATCTATGTTTTTTCCTATTAGTATTGTATAGATTCAAATACTTCTATTGTATAGATTCAAATATTTCTATAAACCTTGAAGGTTCATAAATTTATTGAATGTCTTTTGTCATAAATAGTTTTACTTCGATGAGTGTGTTTTCTGTCATAAATTATAACCTTTGCTATAATTTGAGAAAACATACATTTTAACAACTGCATCGATTAAAAATCTTCAGAAATTGAAATCTCAGACATTATAATTTTTTCTCAAATTTATAAACAATAAAGTAAATTATTTCACTTAATTAACGTTTTCCTTAATAGAGGTTCATTGAATGTGTATGACGTCATAAACCATAATATTTTCCAAAATTTGACAAAACAAAGTTCTGATTATTTTACTTCATTAAATGCGTTTTATGTCTTTTATAGGTGGATCGATGCAAAATATTTTAATGTTGAAAGTTTAGAAAGTATTTTTTTAACCTTTATTAATATTTTCCGAACTTTTATGTAACAAAGATTTGAGATTTTAGTTATTGAATGCGTTTTATGCCAGAGCTCATAAATTATGATTTTTACTCTTTTTTTCCAAGGAAAAAAATATTGGATTTACATTAAACGATAGAGCTCAATATATTTGTCAATATATATGTTCATCAATGTTCCTAAGGAGAATATTCACATTCACAGTAAACTCATAATTGTTTACGTTTCAAAAACAAAGATGCTTGTCCAGGCAAGTGCCCATAAAAATTCCCAATATAGAACTATAGATTATGAAAAGCATAAAAAATAGGATTTGCCTTATCATATAGGCAAGCATATGTACGGGAAGCAGCATACAAAATATCACAATATAAGAAAAAGAGCCTGAAAAGCATAAAAAATAGGGTTTGCCTTATCATATAGGCAAGCATATGTACGTGAAGCAGCATACAAAATATCACAATATAAGAAAAAGAGCCTGAGATGTGACCGAAGGTTGATCAGGCCCTCCTCCCTAGTGTCATTGTCTTCTGTATATCTGAACTTTATAACTCCATATGCCCCTTTTAAGACTTTCTTTGTACAGTTTGTCCACCTCCATGTTGTCTTCCCTATATATGTGATTAATAGTATAGTATATGAGAGATTCTATAATGTGTTTTATCTTATTTATTTACTAGATAATGTGGGAGGACCAAAATCTGTATCTTTCTGTATTCCTTCAATAAGAAATCTAGAATCACCATATATGTGGAGACTCTGTATTTTATTCTCTTTCACAAACCAAAGTAAATCCCATAAAGAAATTATTTCTGCTCTAGTGTTTGTGCCTGGTCCTTCATTCCAGGACAGATTATACTGAGATCTTCCATTTATCTTTATTACTGCACCACATCCACACATGCCAAGTTGTGTTATGCGGAAAGGATACTAGTAAGGATAGCAGAAATGAAATAAGACATTCAATGTGTACCTTGTAATATAGATATAAACAAAACATTTCAAGAAAAGTAATTGCACAATGATTCAGTCCAAAAAAACAAGGTTTTCCACAAACCAATTAACTCTTCTAGAAAAATTCAACAATTCCAATTTAATAATCCTATCGGCCTCTCTTTGTACCTTTCGGGACAATTGCTAGTTATATTAAATAGGTCTAATTAATGTTGACAACATGAGTTTTATGTAAACAATAAACTATAAAACAAAAATTTGGATTTTGAGACAGCGTAGCATAAATCAATAAGAAGATACAACATCATCAAAACGACATATACCTTAAAACAAATGTTCCGAAATCATTTGGAATATACGAGAAAACGTAGCATCTTCCCAATAAGAAGATACACAACATCATCAAACCACATACATGATGCGGGCTACCGTCAGACAAAACGCAGCAGCTTGTCAGATCAATCATCAATGATGTTTTTAAAAGCAGTAGTCTATAACGCAACTTTTTGAAAGCTTTTCTGACGAATTTTTCCGGTCAAAATCCGGCAGCAATTCATTGGAATCCCAAGTTTGATAGCTAGTTTCTGAACAATCAATGGCTCCCAGGGGTTTTCCAAGGTGCTGAATCCAAATATGCAGTTAAAAAACTATTTTAACTCTAAAAATCAAGATTTAACCTCATTTCTTCCGCCGGATTCCATCACCGGAATCTCCAAAAAGTCGCATTATAGACAACTCCTTTTTAAAATTTCGATAATTGTTTTATTAATAATAATAATAGCAATAATGTTTTTTTTTTTTTAATATTTACAAAGAGAGTGGAATTAATAAATGGAATTCTTAAAATTTTTAAATGGAACACTAATTTATTTTTAATGATGAATAATAGGTATTAATAGAATTTTTTAAATGGAAACTGTTTATTTTTTTAAATGTAATTTTTTTCTATTTATAATATAAAATTAATGTTGCAATAATTTATGTGAAAGAAAAACGTAAATTTCTTATATGCATTAAAGTTTTAATAAGAAAAAATTTTATTTTATTAAATATAAAATTATTAAAGAAAGAGATATTTATTATATATTTTAATTTACATTTTTTAAGGATTTTTAAATTCAAACTCTAAATATGTTTGATTTTATTAACAACATTATTTTATAGTTTTTAGAAGTAGGATAAATTTATCTATTTTTTAGTAGTTAAGAGTTTTGTATTTATTTTGAAATAGGTTTTCTACAATTTAAATTTAATTATCAATAATTATTAGGTGAATGGCAAGAATTTAACCACTTTGAAATATCTATATAATATTTTTAATAGTAGTTGATATTTGTCTCAAAAATAATTATGCCTTTTTACTTTTCAATGTATATGTGTATATCAATCATTAAACTTTGGTTTCTTATTGTTATTTTACTATGTTCTGTATTATTATTTATTTTTTTGTTAATAATTGATAATAATAGAGTTATTAAATATTAATTATTCTTATATGTATTTATGTCTATCTATATTTAACATTTAAATTGTTATTTACAATTAATACAATGGTTAATTGTTCTATGTTAAAAATATAAAAATTTATTTAGAAAAAAATATTTTGAAGATCTTCTTTATTTTTGTTTTCTCTATTTGTCATTTCGTTCCTTTACTTCTGATTTCTTTTTTAAATTTGGAATAAGAAATTCATAATCTTTTATTGATTTTTTTTTTCTTCCATTTTCGTATCTCTTCGTATTTATTTTATTATTATATTATATTATTATTTACCCACTGGACTTCGGTTATTTATATTCTTGAATTTGTTTGCTAAAATTAGCCTAAGTTCTTAGAGTATATAGATATATATCCTTTTTTTAAATAAAAAGGTTATATAAACTTATGATTATGGGGTTTAATATACATGTACTTTTTGTTATTGTATACCTGGTTTCTAGTTTCATTTTCTTTTTTAACACTAATCCCTTATATCAATAATTACCATCTACTATAAATATGAATATTATTAATTTAAAACTTTTGTTTATTAAATTAATCAAAAATAATTTATCTCTATTAATTATCATCTTTTACTTAGTATTAAATCTATTTTATTAATCTTAAATTTTATTTTTTTACATAGATATAACTATAGGTTATTATTAATATATAATATTTTAACTCAATCATTTAAATATGAATAAATTTATATATAGTTATTTATATAATTAATTTATATAATATATATATATATATATATATATATATATAATATATTCTTTTTAATGACTTTCATTTTTTTTATGTTTTGTTTCTAAGGTTTATTCTAAAAAAAAGGACTTTTATAGCATTTATTTGACCTAACATTTTGTATCTATCTTTTTACATTTTTTTGAGTTTTTCCCTTAGCATTTCTCGCTTGTTTATTCAATTAGATTGGAGCATATTTCTCATCAATGTCATGAAGATGAGTCACACTTGTTGAATCCAAATGTTGACTCAAATAACACATTGTGACAGATCGGGAAGAATCAAATCAAAGCAAACATAAATTATTTATAACAGAAAATTAAACGATAGTAATCACATATAACGCTTAGAGATTTACTTTAGAAACATAACTGGGAAAACTAGAAAATGTTTAGAGTTGTGCCTCTAACTCTCATTATAGTGATCTCACCAGTTACAAATATAATACCTATGATCACCAAAGATCAAAAACCCTAATCTATTGAACCATCTTAGATTGCAAACTTGATTCCTTAACTATAATGCCACATTTTCACATAAGAAGTTATATTTTCTTATGGCTTAAGTGTATTTTCATTACATACTAAGTGTGAAACACTATTATCATTTGCACTTTAAATTATGGATGTGTCGACTTACATAGGTGTAAACACTATAAATAATTATTTTAATATTGTTAATGACAAATATTATATGATTTAATTCTAGCATGCATGTTTTAATTTAAATATATCAACACATGAATAATGAGTTTAATGAAATGTTTTAATTGCAATAAAATGTCAATAATATATTGTTATGCATGAAATCATATTGTAGATTAACCTGTAAGTTGAATGGGATATCTAATAGCCAAAGAAGTGTGATGGTAGGTGGTCAGTATTAAGGACATTAAATGAGAAATGGTGTGATTGAAATCATATTTCTGCCATTTTATTATAACACCCTCATCCACCTCATAGACCATCCTAAGGGCCAAAAAAAGTGTTATTATCATTGACCCGACCTCCATAGTCTTGTCATGGAAATGGGGTCTTAAAATTATTCATTTTTTAAAATTCTCTAATGTTAAAATAAACATTGTCATTGTGATTAGCTCGTTGAGAGATTTCTGGCAGTATAATTTTTTATCGAAAATCGATTCTCAGTCTAGGAAATATGACCGTTTAAAGTCTGGCCCATTAAACACCTTCCACGTTAGCAAGGTATTGGCATGTGGCACCAAAATGGCATCCCCATGTGGTTCCCACATGGAAACCTTCCATGTCACCTACCATTCCAATTTAATCACTCATGGCCACAAGTCTATTTTCCCTGCCTATGTGGCAATCTACTGCATCATCGAACCCTTCCTAGCCCAACCAAACCGGACCCATTTGTGCGTTATGAGCAATCCCCATTACAATAAATCTTTTCCTCATTTCCCCTTCCTTGCCCTACCTCAAATACACATTATAAAATGGTCCCTAGGTGGGACATAATTTTTTGTGTTAAAGGACAAGATACTTCTCGTCAATCTTATCATTTTCCCTTGTCATGCACACTGTCACGACATGGGTTCTGTGAGGTCCTAAACCCCAAGGTCATGAGAAGGACTTGTTTCCATCAATCATTAGGAAAGTTCTCATCTATCTCGCTCGTTACTTTTTCCCCTATCCTACGCACATCACCAACCCTCTTGAGGTATGATATGATGGCAACCCAAGGTGATGTTATCCCAAGATGTTGTTATGCTAATTTCATACTGTCCATGTGGCCTCCTCAGAAAGCACCATGTGTCACCCATTTTGGGGCCCTTAACCCTCCAATATGTTCAATTCTGGATGCCACATGGCACGTCACTATGGTCCCATGTCAGCCTAATTCCACCTTAGCAAGCCACCTAGCCTAGGTACCACTAGTTTCAATGCATAGTACAAAATCACACTTTCCATTTTTAAATGTTTCAACCCCTTTTTGGCGTTTTCGTATCTTAAGGCCTCCATCCTTTGAAATCGCACAATCTTCATTGTCAAACCTCAATACATTGCCTTTCATTGTTGATTGATTATATGGGAGCCATACACAAGCCTAGGGCCCAATCCGGGGATCCCTTTGCGTTAACTACCAGTGAATTCCTCTGTCTCAAACTTTGTTTCTCAACTTCTTGTGCTCATTTGCACTCCAAGGGATTCCCAACATTTGAGACCCCAAGGTCCTGAGATAGGGATTTATTCCCATCAACTGTTAGATAAGATTATATGTCTCAACCCCTTCCTTCTTTCTAACACTTATTCGATTGTGTGATTTACTCCTGAGCTTGCTTACAACATGCGCACACACACAGATATATATGGGCATATTCCAAAGACTCTTGGGGCTCGGGCGGGCCTATCTCTCCTTAGCTTAAGCTATATATATATATAAAGGCCCCTCTGATACTTAGAAGATTCAAGCTATGCCTCCTAAGCTTAA
Organism: Pinus taeda; assembly: GCA_000404065.3. Lineage (NCBI taxonomy): Eukaryota > Viridiplantae > Streptophyta > Pinopsida > Pinales > Pinaceae > Pinus > Pinus taeda. Next base: position 17,038 of record APFE030099919.1, read on the forward strand.
ATGGGATTCAAGCTCATCCCAACGCTGCATGTGAGGAATGGAGACACACTTGTTGTGAAAGTCTATAACAGAGCACAGTATAACGCCACCATCCACTGGTATGTCATTTTTCCCTGTGATTTCTCATTGTATCAAAAATTATAATGATGAGAATGCAGATATGACAGTCAAACATGATTTATTAATATTTGCAGGCATGGCATCCGCCAGTTTCGCACAGGATGGGCTGATGGACCTGAATTTATAACACAATGCCCCATTCGCCCAGGTCGAAGTTATACATACAGATTCACCATTACTGAACAAGAAGGAACTCTCTTGTGGCATGCACACAGTTCATGGCTTCGAGCTTCTGTGTATGGAGCCCTGATCATCCATCCGAGGCTGGGCACCACTTATCCCTTCACAATGCCCCATCGCGAGACTCCCATTATTCTCGCTAAAGCCAATATCCAACCATCTTGATTATATGTATTATAAGTTCTGTCTACTGTAAAGGAAGAGCACGAAAGCTTGCATGCTAATACGAATTAGTAAGATATTACGTTTCCATGACTGAACAGGGGAATGGTGGAACAGAAATCCCATAGATGTGGTGAATCAGGCCACACGCACAGGAGCTGCACCTAATATCTCTGATGCTTATAGTATTAACGGTCAGCCGGGAGATTTATATCCATGTTCAACCAGAGGTATGTATCGACATGAGTGAAAAATTTTAAGCATAGTTTTGCCCTATCATAACATATAGCTGCAGCCTCTTGTGTCTTGATCTTAAATGTGCTAGTACGATTAAGTAGATAAGTCTTTGTCTCCCCTATTTGTTTGGTTTAAAAAAGTCAAATCCCATATTCTTCGCACCTTCCCCCACCTTATTTCTGCAAATTCAATATTCCACATAACACATGAGTAAGTATTTGTCTCCTAGGTTAAAAAAAGTCAAATTCCATATTCTTCACACCTGCCACACATTATTTCCGCAAATTCTATATTCCACATACCTGCCCCTACAGTATTTCATTTAAAAGCCAAAGTCAATATTCCACATACCTGCTCCTACATTATTTTATATTTTTCTTTCAACTAAATTGACACAATTTATATTTCATATTTTGCTCTCAACTAAATTGACACAATTTATGTTTTATTCTCAGCAAATATTTCTTTAAGAATTATAGAAACACTCTACCTTACCTTTAATTTTTATTATTTATTGCATTTATTATTTTTTATTAATTTATTTGCATTTTATTAAAATTAATATATATTTATATTAACCAATTAAATTATTTTTATATATAATTTATTGTAAATTATGAAATAGGAAGATTAATAACTTTCCATTACCTCATGTTTAAGTGGAAAGAGCTTATATAAACCCATAAAAGTTAAAATGATAGCGACTCCATGTCAAAAGTATACAAAACCACATCAAATTTATAGTAGTACCGACCCATGTCACAAGAATACAAACTTGTATTCCACTAGATCCCATATGTATATATAGAGATGTCACCATTTAGAGGGAAGGGGAAGTCACCATATATATATGATTTAATGGTTAAAGTCCAAATGCAAAGGGATAGATATAATATGTATTATTTAAATTTTATATAAATTAACAATAATTATTTTAGAGGTCATTTAACTATTGGAGTTTTTGTTTTTTCTAGAGGAATTAGCATAGAAATTTTGGATTGAATTGGTGGGTATAATGAGTTATTCTTTTTGTATAGGAAGTCCAAAATAAAGTTGAAAAAGAAATAATTATTCAAATATTTTTTTATAATTAGAAATAAATAATTGAAATCTTATTTATCTTATATAAATAATTTTTATTTTCCTATTTCCAATACTTTTTATTAAGATTTATCACTGCTTTTTTAATTAATAAATATGTGTTTATAAAATTAATATTTTTTTTATAAAATGATTATTTAAAACAAATTTATATAATAAATAAAATATTATTGTTCCTTTTGATAATAATTACACTTTTATAACTAGTAAAGTTATTTATAAATGATTTTTTTTTAATTTTTTTATTATTCATGTTATATAAAATATTGCATTGACTTTTTAAGTAAATTTAAAAAAAAAAATAGATTTGTGCCAAATGGTACCCACTCATCAATTTCTGAGGGATTTGAGATTATTCCAATTCTAATAAGTTCACTCATGATAAGTTCCTCATTATTATTTATAATATTCATTTATATAAGCAAATTTTATTTAGCAAAATGGTCTATTACTTTTAATAAGTTTAAAAATTTATATTAGTGCGAAGCCTCTTTGTCTACCAATTTCCTCCTAAATTCATCATTATTACAAATTTCATTTAGCAAAATGATCTATTTTATAGTAAGTTGTGTAATTTTTTTCCAAAACTAAAAATCAAAATTAAATCATAACATTTTTATACTGGTGTGAGAAATTGTGGTGTGAGAAAGATTTAGCGTCTAAAAGAAAATTAAGTTATTATAAGAAGGTCATCAACCCCACCCTTGAAGATCAAAAATATCTCTCTATTTTAACTAGCTCAAAGAAGAAAATTAATATAGCAAAGATTAGAACGAATTCTCATGAGCTCCATAATGAAACAGGCCGTTGGGCAGTTCCTAGAACGCCATGGATAGAAAGGATCTGCCATATTTGTGAGAATAGGAGCATCGAGGATGAAAACCACTTCCTCTCAGAATGCCCTGCATACAACCACATTAGATCTCAATTTCACAACCTTTGTTACAATACTGACCTTCCTAACCTTCTACAATGCCAAAATTATAGTGAACTCGGGAGGCTTCTCTCCAAGCTTTTTGAGCATAGGAATAAAATCTTAAATCAAAATAAATAATTTGTCTTTTTAGGTCCGATAGATCATTATTTGGTCTCAACGGACGTTAACCATCATCATCATCACATAATTAATAAAGTCAATTATATACATTACTAAAAACATTATTTATGTTACAATTTTTTTTATATAACCTACTATATCAATCATATTAATATTTTTAATATAATTGTATTAGTAAATAAATATTTTACATTTTTTTTTTCTTTCTCCAACAAGTGATGGGTTTGTATCTTTCCACTCGTTGTTTTTCTTAGTCCAGCCAATGACATATGTATGGTGTGTGCAGACACATTTCGGCTACCAATATACGACGATGAGATTCATCTTCTGCGCGTTGTGAACGCTGCACTCAATCAAGAACTATTTTTCAGCGTCACCAATCACAAGCTAACCGTTGTGGCTGTAGATGCTTCTTATACTAAACCCTTCAAAACCAAGTATGTGATGCTGGGTCCCGGCCAGACTACCGACGTGATTCTCCGCGCAGCCAGACACCGTGTCGGAACATACTACATGGCTGCCCGAGCCTATTCCAGTGCGCAGGGCGTACCGTTCGATAACACAACGACCACTGCCATTCTTGAATACAGGACCCGGGGGCTGCCACGGCCATCCTCATCTGGCCCCGTCATGCCCATTCTTCCAACCTACAACGACACCCGAACTGCCACGCATTTTGCCAGAGGACTCAGAAGTCTGGCCAACATCGAGCACCCGATGTACATCCCTCAGACCGTCGATGAAAACCTCTTCTACACCATTGGGCTTGGACTCTTCAACTGCCCTAACCAGTCCTGTGGAGGTCCCAACGGAACCAGATTTACAGCAAGTATGAACAACATATCGTTTGTCCTGCTAAGCACTTTCTCCATACTGCAAGCCCATTACTTGGGCAGGAAAGGAATCTTCACCACGGGTTTTCCTGATAACCCTCCTGTGCAGTTCGATTATACTGCGCAGAATGTGAGCCGCAGTCTTTGGTCTCCTGTTAAGGGAACCAAAGTGAAGGTGCTTCAATACAACGCGAAGGTGCAAATAATTCTGCAGGACACAAACATCATCAATTGATGGCTTCTCGCCGTTTAACACAAAATATCTCTGACAAAGGCCCGCGTCCGGACGCTTTTTATGGTTGACCTTAAATGTTGGTACTCTCCTCGAAAATGGTTTTAGGGTTCGGGAAAGGTCTTTGACTGGTTGCACCCACACCTGCCGGTTCTCTTTACACCAACCCGACTTTTGTCATCTCGTGCTCCGTCATTCTGTCATTGTTGTTGTTCTGCCGCGCCGAGACCTGCTCTATCTGTGAGGAACCTCTGGTTCTCTATGTATTGGTTCGGATATCGACTCCGTGGCTATCTCTCAGCTTCAATGGTTATGGGCGGTGAGTTCTTGTCAGCCTGTGAAGGCACATTCCGCTCTGCTCGATGATAACTAGTTAACTGTATATTTGTTTGTTTATTTTTGTTTTGAGGTCAACACTGTTTCAAGCTAGTTAACTGTTTGTTTCATTCCATGGCAGGTCTGTTCTCCAGGTCCTGCGCTTCGTCCCTAATGTGCAGGTAAGGAATGGTTCCTCAATATAGTATTTCCACCTTTCTCCTTCAAATTTTAACCGCCTCTGCCACTGTCTTTCAGGTTTTGTTTATGGTTGTATTTGTACCCTTCTCGGCTCCCAGGTCTTCTGGTAAGATTCTTGGTCCTCTGATTTTTCTTTCAACTTCAAATGCTCATATATGTATTATATAGGTCTCTAACCCTTGTTGGTTTGGTTACAAGTGAGTCCAGAAGACTGACCTGTGCACGCAGTGTTCCCAATCGACTTTGCCTCGCGCTCTGTCCGGGTAGTGTCTCACATATATTACTGTAGCTATTGGTATGTTGTCTCTGGTTCTTAGGATAGTTTACTTGTGCTAAGAAACGATATGGTGTTCTGCTATTTGTCTGTATAGTGGTTTCTTTTTGGCGTTGCCTCGGCCTTACTCCTGTATATGATTGTCGAGCTCCTTCTGACTCAAACCCTTGTTGGGGTTTACGGACTTTTATGTCGTCGCACAATGCAGAGTTATTTGGTTGTATTCTGGATAGTTCAGGGTTTCGAACCCTCCTCCTACTACTTTCTATTTTCTCCGCTTTGTAAAACCCTAGGGTTTATCCAAACCCTTGTCTGTTGACTCTGTCAATGATTACAGCTGTAACTATTTGGCTTCTGGTTATATATTTATGTTGTTCAAGATTCTATTCCGTTGATGGCTATGCCAGTTCTGAAGCGTTGTTCTATTGTATCATTTGTTGTTCGAATGTTGATTGTAATTCTGGTTCTGTTCTTTAAATTCTCGTTTTGTTATAATGTGTTGTTTTACTTGATATTCTGAACAGTATATGAGGGTTTGTATATCGTATGAAAAGATCCAATATTTTATTTCTCTGCTACGACACTTTACTCAACTTTTAATTAATCAGGGGGTTCTTTTAAAAAAAAAATTACCTGTGTTTCTCCTTTTCGTATACACAGATTTTGTTCTCAGGTTATGGGAATGTCTGAAACGTTAGTGTCCGCTTCTCCTACGTTTTCGTCTGGGTGTTGGCTTGAGAGTACAGCCTTGTTTACTCTCTGTTGGATAGTGCTGTGACTATTACGTCTGCTCCATTTACCGATTGTCTCTGTCTTTTATTTCAAACACAACTTGATTGTACAGGAGTTTATATTATAATGCAAGAATTTGCCTATTACAGTGATGAAATAGGAAATGAATAAACGATGAATAATTATCTTGGAAATGACTGTAGCATTCTGTCTTTTCTTTTCATCTGAGAGAGGAACCTTTTACAATCATACCCCTGCTTTCTTTAAACTCAAAGAACCTAACTGTTCTTTCTCAGTGGAACTGTCCCAACAGATTTGGGCAACTGTTTTTATCTAACTGTCTATAACTAATACAATGCTTTTTAAAGAAAATTAATTTAACTATCAGTTATGTTTATGTTTCTAATTCCTAAATAAGACAGAATCAGTGGACGAACTAATTTAACTGAATCCTATCAGCATACAAAAAAAAAAAGTAAATGAAACAAGTAAATGAAATAAAATAACTGACAAGGCTTTGACACCTGTCCAGCTATACGTAGTGACTGTGTGTTCTGTTTCTCTCTGAGACTGCCAGCCTCATTCTGCCTCCTCAAAGTTGGATGCTCTTGCATCAGGCTCCCGGGGTGACAAAAAGTCATGGCTCCGTTCCATGAGGTCGTCAACAGAGTAGCCTGCCTTTTGTATTTGTGTCTCATTAAGCCATGAACTGTCCTCTATTGGACGGTTCTTCCACTTCACCAAATACCACAAATACTCCTTCCTGCGTGTGCGCTTAGCTACCTGTGTGTCCAGAATTCCCTCAATCTCGACGGGTGGTGCCATCGGCATCTGTCTCGTCCATGAATCTCCTTCCAATTTGGCGTCTTGTTGTGCCTCTGCTGCTGCGTCATCTACTGAACCTGCAACATAAGGGAACAGATTTGCCACATTAAAAATAGGGGAAATACCAATCCCCGGTGGCAACTGTATCTCATAAGCGTTCGCAGAAAATTTGTGAATGATCTTGCAGGGCCCGATCTTCTTAAATTTGAGCTTGCTATACTCTCACTTTGGAAACCGTTCCTTGCGTAGGTACGCAAGAACTTCATCCTTGACATTAAACTGAATTTCCCGGCGTTTTGTATCAGCTCGTTGCTTGTACCTCTGACTGCTGTCCTGTAGTTTCAGCTTAACCTGTTCGTGCAGTTTGCTCATAGCTTGGGCGAAATCTTCTCCATCAGCGCTCCGTTTTTCCAGTTTCCCCAAATCTCGTAGCTCGTGCACTCCTCGCGGATGCATGCCGTACAAAATTTGGAATGGACTGTATGCTGTGCTACGGTTAGGGGAATCATTGTATGCGAATTCCGCCTGTGCCAGTACCCGATCCCAAGTCCGGGAATTTTCACCTGTTAGACTTCTAAGCAAATTCCCCAGACTTCGGTTCACTACCTCCGTCTGCCCGTCCGTCTGCGGATGATAAGCGGAGCTAAACTGCAACTGAGTATTTAATTTTTTCCATAGAGTTCGCCAAAAATGGCCTGTGAACTTGACATCTCTGTTAAAGATAATGGTTCGTGGAAGTCCATGCAACTGCACAATCTCTGTAAAGAAAAGATGTGCTATGTAATAGCATCGCTGGTTTTCTTGCATGGGACAAAGTGTGCCATTTTCGAAAATCGGTCGACTATAACCATCACTGAATCAAAGCCGCGTTGTGTCTTCGGTAATCCCAATACAAAATCCATACTGACTGAATCCCATGGTCGACTAGGAATGGGCAATGGCATATAAAGTCCAGTGTTTTGACTGTGACCTTTTGCCAATTGACAAGTTTTACACCTAGCCACATACCTCTGCACATCTCGCTGCAACTTAGGCCAAAAATAGAAATGTTGTACCTGAGCAACGATCTTGTCAATTCCGAAGTGTCCTGCCAGTCCTCCGCTGTGTTTTTCCTGTATGATATTTTCCCGCATAGAACAGTTGGGAATACATAACTGCCCTCCTTTGAATAGTAATCCTTCCTGTAAGTTATAATCCAGCCATTTGCTGTCATTTCGTAACAGCGGGTTTTGGCAAGCCTCATAGGCCTCCATAAACTCGGTGTCAGTCGGATACAGCTCTTTCAAGTGTTCAAATCCTAAGATCTGCATTGTGCTCTCCTGTAACAGTAATGTTCTCCTACTAAGTGCATCTACTACCTTATTCGATTGCCCACTAATGTGCTTTAGTACAAACGTGAAATTTTGCAAGTACTCAACCCAAGCCGCATGCTTGTGGTTCAATTTGTGTTGCTGCATAATGTACTGTAACGCAGAATTATCAGAAAATAAGACAAATTCGTTACCCAATAGGTAATGCCGCCAGTGTTTCAAAGCCTGCACGATGGCGTAAAACTCTTTGTCATAGGTCGAGTACTTCTGTCTGCTCTCATTTAGCTTTTCGCTGAAATAAGCAACTGGTCTTTCAGTGATCTTTTTTTTCAAGATCTGAAAACTGTGTTCCGCTGCTTCAGTCCAGTGAAATGGCTGATTCACTTTCTTGATTATATCCAACATTGGTGCGCAAATCTCGCTGAAATTTCTGATGAACTTCCTGTAAAAACTGGCAAGTCCATGGAAACTTCGAACCTCAAATAAACTTTTCGGAGAAGGCCAGCTAACTATAGCTGTCACCTTTTCTGGGTCCATCTTCAATTCATTCTCCGCAATAACAAAACCCAGATATATTAGTTCCCGCTGAAAAAAGGTACATTTCTTCAAGTTAATTAACAGCTTATTCTGCTGTAATTTTCTCAACACACTCTGTAAATGCCTGAAATGCTCCTCCTTGGTCTTACTAAAAATCAGAATATCGTCCAAGTAAACTATTACAAACTTACCGTTAAATTCCTTCAGCACTTCATTCATCAAACGCATGAATGTGTTGGGAGCGTTGCTCAAACCAAACGGCATCACCAACCATTCGTATAAGCCTTCGTTTGTCTTGAAAGCGGTTTTCCATTCATCTCCCTCACGAATCCAGATCTGGTGATATCCACTCTTCAAGTCAATCTTGGAAAAATAAGTCGCTCCACTCAGACAATCCATCATATCGTCCATCCTTAGTAAGGGAAACCTGTACCTAACAGTAATTTTGTTAATAGCCCTGGAATCCGTACACATTCTCCACTCTCCTCCTTTCTTGGGAGCCAAAACAGTGGGTACTGCACATGGGCTCATGCTCTCCCGAATCAAACCTTTGTCCAACAACTCTTGAACCTGTTTCCTAATCTCTTCATGGTCCTTGGGACTCATGCGGTAAGCTGCTTTATTCGGCAGACTTGCCCCTAGTATAAAGTCAATGCAGTGACTAATACCCCTCCTAGGTGGCAACTCATCTGGAAGATCATCCACCACAATGTCTCCAAAATCCTGCAACAGCCTCTGAACTTCTTCTGGTAAATCTAAAATCTGTGTGTGGAGTACCACTGTTCTTGGTCTCCTTATGACAGAAAAATTTATCTCGTTGTCCTCCATCTGTTTTATGAATTCTTTTCCACCTAACAGCAGTGCTTTCACTCCACTAGCCTCTGCTGTGTTTTCCTCCTTGATGGGTACAAGCGTATGCTTGATTCTATCTTTCACAAACTTATAGCAGTTATTTTTCCCATCATGAACTGCACTCCTGTCAAACTGCCAAGGTCGTCCTAACAGAAAATGACAGACATCCATTGGCATGACATCGCAAAGAATCTTGTCCTTATACTTACCAATCTGAAACTCTACCTCACACTGTTCATAAACTAACAGTTGATGCCCCTTCTGCAACCAGGATACTTTGTAGGGAGTGGGATGTTTCAGCTTCTTTAATCCCAGCTTCTCCACCATCTCCACAGCTACCAGATTATTGGTACTCCCACTGTCAATGATCACCTTACAACACTTACCTCGTGACTTGCAAACAGTGTGAAACAAAGCCTTTCGCTGATCTGGTTCTGCAACTTCCTTTGTTGGCTTCAACAGCACTTTATTTAACACCAAGGCTTCCCCTGTCTCTGGTGTATTCTCCGCTTCTTGAGGTGTCTCCTCAACATCCTCCAGTTGAGCAACATAGGTGCCTCTTCCGCCTGCTGGTTCACCTTCCAGACAGTCATACGACTTGTGTCCCAATTTATGACAACGGTAACATTGGACAGTTCCCCTGCCTCGACCAAATCCTCGTCCTCTCTGAGTTGGTCGTCCTTCCCTGTTGCTGTTGTCCTTATCTGTTGTACCAGCAGATTTGGAACTGCTGCCTTCCTCATTTGGACTTGCAACTCTACCTCTACCATAAACTTTGCCTTTTCCTCTGCCAGAACCACCTCCCCTCCTGGTGTTCTGCTTCCTATTTATCTTCTCCTCTGCCTTCAGTGCAAACTGATAGGCTTCATCCAATGTTTGTGGTGAAAGAATACCAATTTCGTCCAAAATCTCTCCCCTCAAGCCTTTTACAAATCTGGCTGTTTTCTCTGAGGTATCCTCCACATACCCTGCTTGCAAGTTCAATTTATAAAACTCCTCTGTAAACTCCCTAACAGTCATTCCTCTTTGTTTCAGGTTCTGTACCTGCCTATACAACATAATCTGATAATCTTTCGGTAGGAACTTCTCCTTCAGCTTTGCTTCCATCCTGGCCCATTTCTTGATTGGTTGTTTGTTTAATCTTCTCCTTTCTGCCTGAACATTGTCCCACCATAAGGATGCATGTCCTTTCATCTTGGTGGTGGCAAACTTTACTTGTTTGTCTTCGCTGGTCTCCTCAAACTCAAAGAATTTATTCACTTCACTTAGCCAATCTAACAACACATCTACCGATAAGCTTCCGTCATAAGTAGGCAACTCATGCCTTGGCTTATGATTGGACAGCAAAACTGATTTTAATATTCTCAGTTCTGGTGTTACTCCCTTATACTCATCCTCCTCTGGTTCAACTGTCTCTTCATCACTGTTATTTGTTGGGTTTCTTCTTCCCCCAGCCTCTATCATTGCCAATCTTTCACACAAAACTCGTATCTCCTCTCGCAATCCAGCATCTACTGGCCTGTGGACTACTCGTCCTCTTCCTCTTCCTCTTCCTCTTGCTTCACCTACACCTTCTACCTGTTCCATTTGTTCTAACTCAAGAACCTGGCTCTGATACCACTTATGATGGCTTCCCGCCGTTTAACACAAAATATCTCTAACAAAGGCCCGCGTCCGGACGCTTTTTATGGTTGACCTTAAATGTTGGTACTCTCCTCGAAAATGGTTTTAGGGTTCGGGAAAGGTCTTTGACCGGTTGCACCCACACCTGCCAGTTCTCTTTACACCAACCCGACTTCTGTCATCTCGTGCTCCGTCATTCTATCATTGTTGTTGTTCTGCCGCGCCGAGACCTGCTCTGTCTGTGAGGAACCTCTGGTACTCTGTGTATTGGTTCGGATATCGACTCCGTGGCTATCTCTCAGCTTCAATGGTTATGGGCGGTGAGTTCTTGTCGGCCTGTGAAGGAACATTCGGCTCTGCTCGATGATAACTGGTTAACTGTATATTTGTTTGTTTATTTTTGTTTTGAGGTCGACACTGTTTCAAGCTAGTTAACTGTTTGTTTCATTCCATGGCAGGTCTGTTCTCCAGGTCCTGCGCTTCGTCCCTAATGTGCAGGTAAGGAATGGTTCCTCGATATAGTATTTCCGCCTTTCTCCTTCAAATTTTAACCGCCTCTGCCACTGTCTTTCAGGTTTTGTTTATGGTTGTATTTGTACCCTTCTCGGCTCCCAGGTCTTCTGGTAAGATTCTTGGTACTCTGATTTTTCTTTCAACTTCAAATGCTCATATATGTATTATACAGGTCTCTAACCCTTGTTGGCTTGGTTACAGGTGAGTCCAGAAGAATGACCTATGCACGCGGTGTTCCCAATCGACTTCGCCTCGCGCTCTGTCCAGGTAGTTTCTCACATATATTACTGTAGCTATTGGTATGTTGTCTCTGGTTCTTAGGATAGTTTACTTGTGCTAAGGAACGATATGGTGTTCTGCTATTTGTCTGTACAGTGGTTTCTTTTTGGTGTTGCCTCGACCTTACTCCTCCTGTATATGATTGTCGAGCTCCTTCTGACTCAAACCCTTGTTGGGGTTTACGGACTTTTATGTTGTCGCATGATGTAGAGTTATTTGGTTGTATTCTGGATAGTTCAGGGTTTCGAACCCTCCTCCTACTACTTTCTATTTTCTCCGCTTTGTAAAACCCTAGGGTTTATCCAAACCCTTGTCTGTTGACTCCGTCAATGATTACGGCTGTAACTATTTGGCTTCTGGTTATATATTTATGTTGTTCAAGATTCTATTCCGTTGATGGCTATGCCGGTTCTGAAGTGTTGTTCTATTGTATCATTCGCTGTTCGAATGTTGATTGTAATTCTGGTTCTGTTCTTTCAATTCTCGTTTTGTTATAATGTGTTGTTTTACTTGATATTCTGAACAGTATATGAGGGTTTGTATATCGTATGAAAAGATCCAATATTTTATTTCTCTGCGACGGCACTTTACTCAACTTTTAATTAATCAGGGGGTTCTTTTAAAAAAAAAAATTACCTGTGTTTCTCCTTTTCGTATACACAGATTTTGTTCTCAGGTTATGGGAATGTCTGAAACGTCAGTGTCCGCTTCTCCTATGTTTTCGTCTGGGTGTTGGCTTGAGTGTACAGCCTTGTTTTCTCTCTGTCGGATAGTGCTGTGACTGTTACGTCCGCTCCATTTACCGATTGTCTCTGTCTTTTATTTCAAACACAACTTGATTGTACAGGAGTTTATATTATAATGCAAGAATTTGCCTATTACAGTGATGAAATAGGAAATGAATAAACGATGAATAATTATCTTGGAAATGACTGTAGCATTCTGTCTTTTCTTTTCATCTGAGAGAGGAACCTTTTACAATCATACCCCTGCTATCTTTAAACTCAAAGAACCTAACTGTTCTTTCTCAGTGGAACTGTCCCAACAGATTTGGGCAACTGTTTTTATCTAACTGTCTATAACTAATACAATACTTTTTAAAGAAAATTAATTTAATTTGGGCAACTGTTTTTATCTAACTGTCTATAACTAATACAATGTTTTTTAAAGAAAATTAATTTAACTATCAGTTATGTTTCTGTTTCTAATTCCTAAATAAGACAGAATCAGTGTACGAACTAATTTAATTGAATCCTATCAGCATACCAAAAAAAAAGTAAATAAAACAAGTAAATGAAATAAAATAACTGACAAGGCTTTGACACTTGTCCAGCTATACGTAGTGACTGTGTGTTCTGTTTCTCTCTAAGACTGCCAGCCTCATTCTGCCTCCTCAGCGCTGGATGCTCCTGCATCATCAATGCTAAGAACCATCCTATCCATCTTCATGTGTATGACTTTTACATTGTGAGAGAAGATTTTGGCAACTATAATCCTCGCACGGACCCTCAGACCTTCAAGCTTGTTGATCCTCCCATGCGCAACACCGTTGCTGTTCCAGTCAATGGATGGGCTGTCATAAGATTCATAGCTGACAATCCCGGTAAGCATAACCCCATCCATGAAATCAGAGTTTTTAAATAAATTTGAAGATTATGAAAAATAATTATGAGTATGTATCATAATCTTCTAATTTTAATGGCAGATTTTAAGATTATTTTGAAAATATTTTTGAATAAAATGGATCCGAAATAAATTTTTTAATTCATTTTTGTATTTCCCAATCCAAATTATTCTCGAAATAGACCATCAAAAAAAAAATCCCAAAAACGATAGTACATTATGGGTAAAATAAAATCAGTAAGAAACAGACAACAATATCGATAATTAATTAACATGAGCTAAGAATTATACTAACAGCTTAAATGTTTTATTTTTCTTTGAACAGGAGCTTGGTTGATGCATTGTCACTTGGGCGTACACATAGCCTGGGGTTTGGCCATGGTTTTTCTGGTTGAAAACGGGCCAACTTACATGACAACAATAGAGATCCCTCCTCCTGATCTTCCAGTTTGCTGAAAGACCTGGCCACAACATAATTCAATAATCATGTTGCAAATTGGAACATGAAGTTCTTCTGCTCTTCCAGTTTGCTGAAAGACATGGCCACAACATAATTCAATAATCATGTTGCAAATTGGAACATGAAATTCTATTTGTAGGCGTTCTTTATTATTATGGTTTTAAACATTTTTTTGCCATAACTGGCTTGTTCGTTAAATGTAAGGTCACAGCTCCGTTTTTTTTGCAGAATAAGGCACAATTGATCAGATCTGTTTATTCAGATTCGATAGAAAGAATAAACAGAGGCTTCTATGGGGAGCTAAATATAAATCAACAGGTGGCTGACACGTTTGAATTACCTTCCTATTAGTCTCGAGTATTTCTTGGACTAATTCCTTGTAGTAATCAATATTTTCTTAATTGATATGTTATCCATTTGACCATATTTATGATTATCAGGAGCTGGTGCATCGTACATATTACGATATAGATGATATGGCAATATTTACAACTTATCAGTTCTTTGGTATGTCTAAAGGAGCTAGTGCATTATACATGTTAGTATACAATGATGTGTAATAATAGGATACGTTCACGTGATACATGGTATAATTTCCTGGGAAAAATAATAATGACACTGGGTCAGGCAGGAAATTAATATTGATATTGATATTATCTAAATATATTATTTAGAAAAATAATAATAATAAGCAGTAGTCTATAACGCGACTTTTGAAAGCCTCTTCCGGCGGATTTTTCGGTCAAAATCCGCAGTAATTCATTGAAACCAAGTTGATACCTAGTTTCTGCACAATCAATGCTCCGGGGTTAATTTAAAGGGCGAGAAATCCAATATGCACGTTTAAAAAAAATTTAAACTGCTAAAGAAGCAAGATTTAACCTCATTTCTTCCGCCGGATTCCGTCACCGGAATCTCCAAAAAGTCGCATTATAGACAACTCCTAATAATAATAATTTATTATAAATTTAATGTGTAATAATAATATCTATATAAAAATGGTAGATAATATCATAAAATATTATTGGTCAAAGTTGAAAAATATAAGAGTTGTTTTACTTAGTAAACAAAAGATACTCTTTAGGAAAAAAAATCATGAGATTAGAGTAAAAGAAGGGATACTCAATATCATGAGATAGAGGGAAAAATGATGCTAGGGTGATTGGACAATCTTTTCTCATAAAATGCATTCATCATCTCTTTGCACATTAGTTGTGATTGAGGGCCTTAAAATAATGGAGGGTGGTTGTGATGACAATTACAATAAATTTTGGAATTATGGTTTAGTTTTAGATGGTGGTAAGGTTTATTTGTAAAGTTTTATCTTGGCTCAATTTGAATAGTGATGAGGTTCTTTGATAATGGGATAGACTCATAACATTGTTGGAGGAAGTGTTTTCAACTTAGCTTTCATTGTTGAAAATGTATGACTAAGTCTTCTAATGGTGATCATCCTCTCAAAAAATTCTAGAGGAAAATAAGAATGAGCAAGTCAACCTCAACCTAACAAAGATAACTATAATCAAACATGCTACTAAATTTTATCATTTTAGATTCTTAATTGAAATTTAAAAAGAAATTTCAAAAATTAAATAAAAATTTACGATTGTGAATAAATTTACAAAACACTAGTTTTTGTGGAGGTCTAGGCTCCCCAAGCTATATCATACCATAAGTTGAGAATCTAAAAATATGTTTGAATTTTCAAACTATATTGGTAGGTAAAATGTTTCATGATATATCCTCTTAAAACTTAATAACATCAAAGTCACATGTATAACTCAAATGGAAACTAACTTAAACAAGAAAAAATTGTTGAAAAAGGTACAAACTATTCAGAATTTCGTGTTAATACAAAAGCATTGAGATCATCTATTTTCTGCCTTCTGGTTTAATGGCAAAGGAGGCACTTAAATTTAAGTAATAAGAAGGTTGACAATGAAACACTTGTGCCAAAAACAATAATCATTAATTTTGATGAAATTCAAACCAAGTATATTTTTAATTTAATTTTTGTTTTCAAATTAATCAAAAATATGAATTTATTCAAGTTATATGTACTCTTTCATATTAAATTTAATACACCATATAAAAACTTTTCAATTTAACCCAGTCATTTATAAGTTCATAGTGGAGGGATATAACTATAAGTTTTAACTTCATTTATATATATATATATATATATATATATATATATATAGATATGGGGTATAGAATAAAGTTAGTTTTTGTTTTTGTTTTTATTTGGCTAAGAGTTTATCTTTTTAGTATGCAAGGAAATAGGTTAATGACGCAAGACCCAAAAGTATTTGGTAAGAGTGAAGTGTCTTCTTACCAACTACCAACCGACAATTCTAGGTGGAATAGTTTTCCTTCACTAATAATGATGAGTCAACTTGCATTTACAAATAGCAAAGAATAATAAATATCAACACTATTAATTTAACAACTAAATTATAATAAATTTTCCCACTATTTAAAAAACCTAAAACTAATTCTTTTATTACTAATGTGTCAAAAACATTTGACACATGGTCTTAGTAGTATACCAATACCACTATAATTATATTAAATAGGTTTAATTAATGTTGGCAACATGAGTTTTATTTAAACAATAAACTATAAAACAAAAATTTGGATTTTGAGACAGTGTAGCATAAATCAACAAGACGGGCTGTGGGGCAGCTAGTCCCTGCCCCAACGCCATGTTTCAGCACGGATTCGCTAAAGTCCTATTGACCAATGAATAATGTAGCACTTGAGTTTCACTGTGTGATACTGTGTCGTTGTTCTGTAAATTCCAGCAGCATATAATCGGAGCTTGCAGCAGTTGTACCTTCAATGATGAGCAACAATAAGAGGAAAGCGATCTCGTTTTGGCATCCGAAATCCTACAAACTACTAGAGATGACTGTGGATAGAACACAGAAAATTTGTAGAGGACCAGCCTGCACATGTATCGGATGAAGAAGCCGCCTCCAACTCTGACTGATTCCATAAAGTAATCTTCTTCACTTCTTCCCTTTCCAGTGACAACACTATGTGTCTGGACAGCCCCGAGTGGCTAATTCCGCAGGAAACAATGAAGGGGAGCCTTTGCAGTGTAAGGCAGCAGAAAGAGCCAAGCCTAACTCCCAATGCAATTGCTACGAGTTCGGAGAAACTATGGTTAGAGAGGACCAATGTGCCATATTCAAAATCTAAAGGTTTGGGATACACGGTATTTTACAGGAAAACCCTCGATCAATTCCACCCATGCCCAATCATCTGTTGGAACTTACGCAGAATCGGACTCTCATGTGCCATGCATCGGACTTGAGCTTCAAAGGCAACTGTACTATTAGGGTCTCCATTTAATGATTCTGCTCTTTTGTCCAATCGTATTATCATTGACTGAATTTCTGAAATAATATTAGACATGCAGTCATTCTTCGAAACAACAAAGCCTGCCAAACCTTCGAAAATGACGGAGTCCATGGCCACAACCTCATCAAAGTTGACCCCTATACAAATTCCTTAATCTTTGGCCCCTGAGACGACAAGGTGAATCTGCCCATGGTGAATAAAATCAACAATCCTTCGACGATGTATTCGTTGCAGAGCAGGGAGGATCCCAGCCTACTTAGATCTCACGAGTGCACAATCTGTAGAATGTTTGCATGGGATGAAGATTGCTCCCTTTGGCCATGCATCACACAACAGATCCAACCTTCCAGAACACTGTCCGGTTCGTAGGGACTGGGAAGATCCATGGCTGAGTTTCCATGGAGACATTACGTGGTATAATCAGCTTAGCCCTTGAGGGCAGTGGGCTCCTATGGTCTACGATAAGACCACGTTCCAACGAAACTAATTTATGATAAATGATAAACAGATTAATATAAATTTATAAGAGTTAAGAGGCACTTAGAAGCACCCGAATCGTTGTTGACTAAACACAAAATAGAATAAAATAAACATAGGCAACTCGGTGTGTTATTTAGCCAATAAAATACAATTCGTGGCGGTCATTCAAACAAACCACCTGCATGCATTACACGTGCCCGTCTGGAGAACTGGTGAAGAGTGCTATAGCCCGCCTGCTACTGGTTAATCGAGCCTTTGCCTCCCAGATGGAAATTAATTAGGCTTGCTGTGGCTCATCGTCTCGGTGTTGTACCTGTTGGGGAAGAAAATGAGCGTTTTGGGTGCTGTATCACATGCTTAAAGGAGAGGGTCTCTTTTTCTAATTTGTTTCCTCTGTTGTTATGGCGATCGTTTTTTCAGAAGGGAGTAGTTTAGATTGGGAATGCGACATGTCCGAGGAAGAAGATCTTATAATCAGAATGTACAAACTTATCGGCAACAAGTAATGCGCTACTGCAACCTGCGTAACTGAATTTAACTATTGTTTGAGAATTTCATGTTGGGGAGTCATTTGGAAATATTATACTTAAAAACCGGACTGTTTGCTGTGAAAAATTGCAGGTGGACGCTGATTGCCAGGCGCATTCCTAGAAGAAAAGCAGAGGAGATTGAGAGGTATTGGGCCATGAGAACCCAACAATTGTGCGGCGGCGATGATGCTATTTTGACGAAGAAACAACAGAAAACCAATATGATATCGATTCAGTACCGCATTAATGGACCTAATGATGTTGAAGTAAATTCGTAGGGGTTTTTCCCTTTGTATTTTCTCTGATTGAAGTATATTCAAGGAGATTTTCCTTATTGAATCTAATTTAATCAGAAAATGTTCATCTAGATTTCCATAATTGCAATTTTTGCCTCTAATCAAAGGAAAATTATAGAGATTTTGCTCTTTGTTTTTGGTCTGATCAGAGAAAATTATAGATATTTTGCTCTTTGTTTTTGGTCTGATGGTGTAGGGAATTTCGTAGCGGATCAATTTTGTATGTAGGTTCCAAGTTTATGTAACTACCATTCAGATAATTGAAACTATTAATGGAACATGTTGGCATCTGTCAAGGTTCAGATAATTGAAACTATTAATGGAACATGTTGGCATCTGTATGTGCCTGTCAGGTTGAATATCTTTCAGATTTTAACTCCAGACGGCACAGATAAATACGATGTATGGACTAGCTGTATAAATCCATGTATGATAGTTATTGCATTGTGATTTTTTTTTTCTTTTTTTTGATTTTGGGCGTTCTGGTACAGGTATATGACAATGAGTGGCCTCTCATAGAGGCCGAAAGTTACAGAGTTTTGGCAGATGCTGTGTTTGAGTCGCGGGAAGAACAGTTCGAGTCGGGGGAAGAACAGGTGGAGGTAGAAGTATGTGCTATGTCTTTATGTATA
>APFE030099926.1:19253-30556 GCA_000404065.3 Pinus taeda
TACACCATCTCTCTCTCTCTCTCTCTCTCTCTCTCTCTCTCTCTCGCCATTTATATCTCTATCTCCCTCCAACTCTCCTTCTTTATCTCTCTATCTCCCCCCCCCCCCAAACACACATGTTATTTCTCTCTCTCTACATATCTATCAATATATCCCCTTCTTTTTCTCTCTATATCACCCCCAAACATACACACACACTTTCTTTTTGTATCTATCTATCACTCTTTCCCTCCCTCTTCCTCTCTATCTCTCTCAATTTCCTCCTGCTACCCTCTCTCCCTCACTCTGTCTCCATCTCTCCCTTTTCAGTCCCCCCCTCTCTCTCCACCTTTCTCTTCGTCAAGTCCTCTCTCTCCCTTTCTCTCCCAACTCCCTTTGTCTCTCCCCCCCAATCTCTCTCTCTCCACCATCCATCTCTGCCACTATCTCCCTTCCTCTTTCCTTCTCTCTCTCCCCATCTCTCTCCCCTCCATCTTTGTGTTTTCATATCTCTCTCTTCCCCTTCTCTCTCTTTTGTTCTCTCTCTCTCTCTCTCCCTCTCTCTCTCTCTCTCTCTCTCTCCATTGTCACTCCCTCTCTATCTCCACCTATATCTCCCTATGTATTTGTTCTTCCCTCCCTCTTTCTCCCCTCCATATTTGTGTCTTCATGTCTCTCTCTTCCCCTTCTCTCTCTCTCTCTCTCTCTCCCTCCCTCCCTTGTCACTCCCTCTCTATCTCCACCTATATCTCCCTATGTCTTTGTTCTTCCCTCCCTCTCTCTCCCCCTCCAACTCCATCCGTCTCTCCCTCCCTCTCTTCTTCTCTTTCTTCCTTCCTCTCTCTCTCTCCCACCCATATCTCTCTCTCTCTCCATCCATCCATATGATTGAGAATTGTCACTTTGTGTAATTAGTAATATATGTAAGGTATAATATAATACTTATAATGGAGATTATTGTTATTATAATATATTGGAATAATAATAATAATAAATATTATCTATTATTATACCAATAATAATATATAAAGAAATAGCTTCTTACAAAAACAATAGTATGTTAATTTTACATTATAGATATACCAATTTATTTTTATCAAATTGATAGCTCAGCGCCTTACATTTTACATTACATTACTTTACAATTTACATTTATATGTTTTAATTTGAATATTTAAAACATATGGAGATTGACATTTAAAATATTTCCCAACCTTTAAAATATGTTGACAGACTTACTTATTTACTTACATACATTGCACCTACACTTCTCCACTATATTGGGTTGTAGACACGGGGGGCTTCACTGGGGGAGCAATACCATACCACGTGGGTTCATATTGGGGGAAATATATTGAGGGAAAAATGACATAATATATTGGGGGATATATAGGGGGTAAATGGTTTTTATATTGTTAGGTATAAAAAATGGAGCTCGAAGTTAATAAAAAAAAATTTAAAGGTTATAAAAAATGCTAATGAAAAATGAATACCTATAATATCTAGTGAAGGTAGTCGTTTTTTAAATTAGAAAGGTGTATTGGGTTATTGGTTGGGGGTTAAATAATGTGATTTTTAGAGGTATTTTCCAATATGTAGCCAAATTAGGAGTATTTTTTAGTATAATATAAATGCATGTGATATGTCAAGGGTTCATTGAGTGAAGCTCCTGTGATTGTAAATCACCTATCAACTCAATTATTACTTCTTTGAGATCACGATTTAACAATTTTCATTATTATAAGAAAAATCCTTAAAATAATATACAAAATCAAGAAATAACACTTACCAACCTTAAAACCAGCTATAAAATGAAAAAAAAAAACACTTCTAATATTAGTCTCAAATTTTTGTATAATCAAAATTGCTTTTAAATTTATGTTCTTGATAATTAATATCATTACAACGAAAATCTTATAATTCATCTTAAATTAAGATAAATATTTATTTATTACCATTATTTTCCAAATTTAAAATGGTAATATCTTTTAAAATCATAATCCAAAATTAATATTATTTTAAAATGAAAAAATTAAATAAAAATCAAACATGGTATTTAAAAAAACTTTTAATTTTTTTTGATATTAAAAATTATATGTTTATATAAAACTATATGTTATCCTTATAACACTTTATTTATAAAAAAATAACACCATTACTCTCTCTATATATATTTTTTGAGTTTCACCATCCGAATTATCATAGTTTTAAGAAGAAGGTGCAAGAAGCACCCTTCATCATCACCTTTATACACTATCACCCCATTGTTTAAATGAGTAACATATGTAGATAGTATATCAACGCATTGTTTAAATAACATATCTGGAAAGCAGGGGAAAGGGTGAGTGTAAGGGGAAGGAACTCGAGAAGGAGAGCGGAGATTGAATTACATTACACTAAACAATATTAAATATATTATATTTATTTTTAAAATAAGATATATATATATTATATATTATATATTATATATATATATATATATATATATATATATAAATATAGATAACAGATTGATTTATATTTTATTTAAGGTTTTTTATTTTTTAATTTTAAAATATAGGTTTAAACTTATTTTATTAAAAATGTATTTTTCATATAATATATTATATATTTTATAAATGATTTTAATTATGATTTTAAAAATATTGTAATTTTGAGATTGGAAAAACAAGGCTATGAGAAATGATATTTTTTTTTTGTTGTTTAGGGATTGGTTTTAAAATTTTGATAGTAAGAAGTGACAATTTAATAAAAAATAAGGAGTTACTAGTAAGAAGTGGCAATTTGATTAAAAAAAAAGGAGTTACTAGGAATGGAAACTTATAATGTCAATTAAAAAAAAAAACATAATTTTAACCACCAAAAATATATGTTATAAGTCACACTACTTTTTAAAATGGGATAAAATTAACTACTAAATACAATTTCTAAAAAATAGACTCTTTAGAATTATTTGACATCAATATTTACATTGGTAAATATAATTACCTATGTCAATTGGGTTGGTTGGAAGGAATGTTTGAGACCCTCCTCATTCAGGTTCAATTTCCACAAGTGACGCGATGAGCTTTGATGTAATAGCTTTAATTCCATGATGTAATGGATTGGAACATGTATATTACCCATACAGAATATAAAGAGTATTTAAAGTCAACTAGAGTTATCTTGGGTGGTTTGTCATAAGGGATGACTGCTTCTGATTGGCTAAGTGCTCTTTTTCCTTGGACTTAAGGAAATAGGTCAATGGCTAGAGACCAAGAGGCATTTGTCACGAGTGAAAGCTTGTCTCCTTACAGATCACCAGTGGGTAATTCTAGGTGGCGTGATTTTCCTTGAATGACAATGATAAGTCAACCTGTATTTGCAGAAGTAGCCAATGATGGTTGTCCTCATTGCTACTTTGACAACTAAATTATTATAGGTTTTCCCAATAAGGCTCAATACATATACAGTGTATGAAACATTGTGTCTATGACAATTGTATTGCTCATACACAACTCCACAGTCACTTAACAATCAATATAAATGAAAAATAATTGGACGGGTCCATGAGCGCTAGGACTATAACTATCACCTGACCTCATACTTCGATGTGCCCTGCAACTGTAACGAATCCCTGACCCAACTCATTTCTCATTGATGGTACGTATCAAACTAGATCAGAGAGCAACGATTGTCAGCAGACTCCAAACTTTTCAGGTAGAGCACTTCTCTGCTTCCAAATATGATGGACAAACCCCCACCCCAAAAAAGAAAAAAAATACATGTTGCAAACACAAAAAGAATACTCTCAAAACAAATACATGCTCTCTTATCTCCCTTGGCCCACGAGGGGCCAAGGCCCAACCCATACGGGCTCTGATACCAATAAATATTTTCTAAATGGATACTCATTACATTGATCAAACAATATGGCATATATACATGAAGTGTTGTCTCAAGATAGGGAAATTATCTTGGATACACAATCAGTTGGTTGAGAGAATATCTCAACCACACACCAATCTCGGAAACACAACAAAACCTTTAAATCTTGCATTACATTAAACACATATAAATACATTAATTATTGGCTTAAGATAGAAATATTATCTTAACCATACAATCCAATTTGTTGAGAGAATATCTCAACCACACACCTAAATAGGACCTAAGATCTCATAGATCTAACAAACACGAAAAGGAAGCTAATCACTTCATCACTAGACAAGTAGAAATTATATTTTCCAAGTCACCCCCTTAATGGCTATTTGTCTCAATTTCAATTAGCAAGATCTACATTTGGTCCAATATGGAAATTACACATTGTACCTTATTCATGCAAACATCATCAAATTATTGATGTCCATATAAAGGAATAACTATCTACCGGAATGAAATTTTGCGGAGAGAGAGATGGCGAAAAATGAAGCTAGGGTTTATCAGTGGAAGGAAAATTTCTTGGGAGCAGCCGCTAGGTCCCTTTCACAGGTAGGCTTGCAGGATAAGCCAATATCTCCAGGTCGACGACAAGCCCGACTACCTGGTAAAGAAACAGAAACGCACTGCCTGTTTGGGATCCGTATCGAGAGGTTAGAGTTACAGGTCCGCATTTGCTAGAGGGGTCACCACAGCCTCCCTGGTGCTCAACACTGCGGTCATGGACAGAGCCTCTATGGTGGGCGACGACATCTTAGGGGTCTACTTATCAATCCATTGCAACGTACATCATTGAGTTCTGGAACATTGCGGCCACCTTTGTTCGACTATCCAAAAAAATCGTTGCTCACGGGGATCTCTGCCGGTCTACGGGGGCAGGCTTGGGCATCGGGGCTCAGGTTCTTTCCTCCCGGTCCCTCACACTCCTTTGAAACGAACTCTCTATGCGTGCTTCTCTGAGCCCTTTCTTGGTTATACCAATCTGCATGCTATGCCCTGTTTTCACTCCATCGGACTTGGACCCAGATCTTGCATTTACTCGCCCCATCTGGTCCCATGTGGCCATTGATCAATCAGATCGGGCTCTCAATAGATAAATCAGTCAAGATCCTATAGGTCTGAAACCCCGGAAGGAAAATCGCCATGGAAGATCTACTCTAGGAAGCACAAGAAGCCCTAGCACTGGGTCTAAAAATCGCCATGGAAGATCCACTCTCGGAAGCACAAAAACCCTGGTACTGGCTCTAGGAACTTCTTTGACTATTTTCAGATCCAAATTTCTCAGCCTACAGGCAGAACCATCTTGCAATGGGTCAGTTCTTCAGATATAGTGCTGGATCTCAAATTGATCTAGAACGACGGATTGGGATCCCTTCAGGCCTTCAAAGACTTCTCTTTCAAGGTAAACAACTTGAAGACCCTCTTCCCCTCTCTTCTTACAACATTAATAGGAACAAAACTTTGGTGGTAACCCTTCGTCTGAGAGGAGGTGCAGCGGGACAATCATCCTCTGCTCGTCCCTTCTCATACAAAGATGCAGCACACTCAGAGAACCCCAAACCCCCGAAGGCCCTTAAACCTAAGCCATTTTTGGTTGATAAGATCAAAGAAGTTCCCTCTGTTGAACTCAACCATGAAGAACTGGCAACCCAACTTCAAGAATTTGCAGAAAGAGCCATCATTTGCAGATTTAACGGACTGTGGCCGCGATCTCAGGATATCTATGCATGGATCCATGCAAACTAGACTCATCATTGTAAGATCAGTTTATATTCAAAAGGTTACTTCATTGTACTATTTGATAATAGAAAGCATTATGAAAAGGCCATAGAAGAAGGCCCTTGGTTCATGGGAAATGCGAGGCTCTTCTTGACTCCTTGGTTCCCAGATTTTGATCCAGCAACTGCAATCATTACCAAGACACCTGTATAGATCAGGCTTCCAAACTTACATGCCCACCTATGGCATACTCATGTCTATAGAGCTATAGGCAACACCTTGGGCAGTTTCATTATAGGAGATCTCTGGCAGGAAACCAAAGGTCTCTACTCATATGCCAGAAAACGTGTGGAGTTAGATTTGAGAAAAGGACTTCCAGACCAAATCAATCTCAAGATAAACGACTTTGTCTGGTCCCAGACACTGGATTACAAAAATACTACATTCCATTGCCACCATTGCCACCAATCAGGGCATTTGCAGAATGCCCGCCCATCTCGCTCGACAAAAAGAACAAGGATAACCTCTCCAAGCCCAAGTCCAAACGATGGGCTCCTTGCTCTCCACCTCCAGTCATGGACTCTAATTCCTCCAGCTCTGAAGATGAAGGCAGTGATGCGGAAATGGATCAAGCCCCTCATTCTGTAGTCCCTTCCACCGTTGGTCCAACGCAGTCCTCCGATACAGCCACCGCTCAGAAACATGTCCATTTGACCTCCTCCTCTGATTCAAAAAAGGAGGGCTCCCCTGTGGAGAACCCCAATCTTCAAGTTGTTATTGCTCATTCACCACACGACGGTTGGGTCAATGTCAAAAAAAGGAAAGGGAAAAAGCTTCGTGTTGAGGCTTCTACCCATACTGCATAGAAGTCAGTCTTTTCTTGCTTCCAACGATATGTTGTAGCTTCTTGCTTGTTTCACTTATTCTCCGGAACCGAGGTTGATAGTCCTATCATTACCGGTTGCCGGTTTTCTAGCCCTCTTGACTGTATCTCCTTGTACCATATTTTTGATTAATAGATTTAGTCCAATTCAAAAAAAAAAAAAAAAACTATCTACCAGAATGCATGAGTACCAACGACTGCAACCGCCAGTTTACTAGGATATTCAAGTTCGTGTACATGGTTCAATCAACCATTATTTGCATACTTTTGCATGTAATTGTAAATCCCTTGCCATCATTGTCATCATGGGTTTTATCGGATTACCCATAATCATGCTCTGGGTTTTATTGGCTTACCCTAAACCACACCCAGGATTTTATTGGCTAACCCTAAACCATGCCTACAGGAATCCCTGTCCACTTCACTCCCACATGTAGTTTATGATTTACCACAAACCTACACTACAAAGTGGGTTTTGGCTTACCACATAACTGCACTTCCAAAATGGTTTTAAGATTACCAAGAACTTTATAGGGGTATACATGCCTCATCATGCTTACATTACACACTCCAATTCATGGAGTTACTAGGTACATACTTTCCAAAGACCACTACAAAACATCATACTTGCTTACTAATACATGTGTGATTCACATTCCAACATATTATTGAGTCTGCTTTATTATTTGACACGCAATCCTTTACCTTGTTTTTCCATCTATTGTTGCTTCAACCAACTAATATCCACTACCACCACCACACTTTGGCAAAATTATTCTAAAAACATATGCAAACTTAGTGTCTTCATCTTGAATATTTCTGACTCCAATTTGCAGATGTTAGAGTGGTCAATTCTAACAAATTGCATTTACATGTTAAGTTGATCACGCTCAACATGTTTCTGTTGTAGAACTCAAAGAATTCAAGAAGACAATTCATTTCATCAAAGCATATACTAATTTGCAACATAGTGGAAGTTTTGGTTCCATATTCACCCATGTGGAATGATTATTCCTTGTGTTTCTTTATCTCTCATCAAACAAAAAAAATTGCTAATGTTGTAGCTTGTCTTATGGGCTCTGATGTGGCACACTGTTTGATCTAATTCTCACCCTGTGAGTGACCTCAGTTGAAGATTTAATAAACAAAGATATTATAGACTCATGTGCTGGTGTGTGTTCTCTGTGATTGAAACAACGGATCGATCAGATTGCCAACACACAGACATTTTGAATGGAAAGACAATAGAGAAATACAGTAAGCAATACTAGACACAAACAATTTTTAATAAGGAGTTCACCCTAGTCTCCAGGGCTACGTCTTTGGTCCAGCTTCAGTGGTGGCCTTGTTTTATTGTGTCTTTAAGCAGAGAATTACAAATACAGGGACTCAATATGAGTTCTCCTGAAGCAGATTGTTCTTGGCAGGGTGGTTCTTGGATTCCCCAAGCCACTTGGAGTACACAGACTCTTATTCTTTCTACCTTCTCTACGACTCTCGATCTATAGTGGAAAGAGCCAACTGTGATGCTCAATCCAGATAGATTCCTCTATGGGATGGCTTGATTCTTCAAGCTCTTTGGTACTTGATGCTGCCTATGGTCAACTCGACCCTCTGTCTCCTATGCTTGGTTTTACTGCTCTCTGTGCTCAGTCCTCCTCTCAGGGTTCACTGTTCATTGTCTCTCTTGGTCACTTGGACTCTTCGATCTGAATCTCTCTTCTGATCTCTCATTCACTATCTCTGCGCATGGATTTAGCCATTCGACCTCCGTGTCTATTCGTTTCCTCTCCTTCCTGCGTCAATTCGCCTGTCGCTTGTGTGCTTGGAATTCCCTATTTTGGCGTCACCATAATGCTTAGGAAGTAGCCACGTGTCTCCATCGGAACTGCACCAGCTCACTTGTCGATTCATTTCTTTCTCCACCATGGCGGTCAACGGATTCCAAATCCTCTTAAATCGCGGCTTAATCCCCTGTCAGTTCCGCTCTGTCTATCAGGCGCAATCTCAGGCGTCCGATCTAGGCTCCTCCAAATCTAATGTCATTCGCACGTCAAGCGCGGTTGACTTGTTCAACCGATAACATGCGATCGCGACGGTTTTTCTCTCTCCTCTTCTGCCACGTGTTGATCGCTGATTGTGATCACTCCGCTTTCTCCAAAACTGCTTACTGTTCAAGGGCATCCTGATCAAACAGTCAGTTTCTAGGTTGTGGGTCCCACCGTTGTACATTGGCACTTTTTGCCTTTTTCCGCCCACGGGCTCTCAACATGACCAAGTGCTTAAGCTCTACCATTTCGGCCCTGTTTGCCCAATGCATCAAAAACCAGATTCGGGGCTCCCAGGGGCTATTTTGACCTCTTGCGCAGTCTCCATGGGCCTCGGTTGGTGTGCTTTGACCGAGGTCCCCGTTGTTCCACGTTGGCTGCCATGGCCACTGGTTCAGGGTCTTTTCGACTGTGGTTTGGATTCTTCAAGGATTTGTTCGACCTGTTTTAGTCACAGTTCTATGACAGTCATCTATGGATCCGATTCAGATCACGGCCTCCCAACTGAAAAGCTTTTGGACCACCAAAATTTGGTTTTCTTTAAGCATCGACTAAGTGAGGAACCCGTTGTCTCACTTGTCCAATCTCAATCCACTTTGCACTTCTCGGCTTCGAACCTTTAAGCCCAATCTTGAGGTATTCCACCTGTCCACTGCGCGTCATCCTCACCTTCCTGTCCAACACTGTGTCTTCCTGTAACTCATTAAGGTATTTAGGTAGTAAGTCATCAACAAAAGGTAATTGAATCTGCTCTTCAGGGTCCTCAACCATTGAAGGTTCAAACAACCTCAAACAGTTTGCATTTACGACTGAGTAGATGTGCATGTAAGTTGGTAGATCAAGGCGAAAAGCATTCTCACCAATCTTCTCAAGTATCGTGAAAGGTCCATACCTGATAGGTTTTAGCTTTTTACCTTCACCTTGCATTCTTCCCTTGCTGATATACAGCCAGACTTGGTCTCCAACTTGGAAATTATGCTCCATCCGATGCTTATCATGCCTAGCCTTGTACTTGGCCTGGCTCTTTTCCAGTTGTTCCCACACTGCCTAATGGATCTCCTGGATCTGTTCAATGACCCTAGTTGCCTTGTCCACATCATTGTGTCCATCAACCATGGTATCTTTACCAAAGACAAAATCCAAGGGAGACCTTGGTATGAAACCAAAGCAGGTCTTGAAAGGAGATCTTTGTGTAGAAGAGTGTTTGGCTCTATTGTAAGCATGTTGCACATAACACAAATGCTCATCCCAAAGCTTAGGATGTTTGCTGCAATATCCTCTCAATAACTAGATCATTGTCCTGTTAACTACTTCTGTCTAGCCATCTGTTTGTGGATGAAAACTTGTGTTTTTCTTTAATTTGGTGTCCATTAGTTCCCACAGACTTGACAAAAACTTCCCCACAAATCAGGTGTCTCGATCAGATATAATAGAAGTGGGTAGTCCAAAATGAACCCATACATGTTCAAAGAACAATTTTGCAGTTTGTTCAGTTATAATCTGTTTACTACAAGGTATTAAAATACACATTTTACTGAACCTATCCACAACAACATATAGATAGTCGTGACCTTTCCTAGATTTAGGCAGTCCCCCAACAAAATCCATGGAAATGCTTTCCCAAGGGTGAGAAGGAACTGGCAAGGGAGTGTACAAGCCTAGTTTCCTGTTGCTGGGCTTGATTTTAGCACACATAGCACACCCCTTTACATATCTATAAACTGTCTCACTCATTCTTGGCCAATAGCAGAACCTTTGCAGCTGTGCAACTGTTTTACTTACCCCAAAATGACCTGATATCAGAGAAGTGTGTGCTTCCCTAATTATCCTTATTCTTTCAGTTTGTGGAATGTAGAGTTTCCCACAATGATATAAGAGTTGGTCCTTCACATGATAGTCCAATTCTTCCACTCTTTTGCCTTGACTCAAGGTTGCGTATACATCTTTGAAGTCCATATCCTGAGCATACTGTTCTATGTAGTTTTCATGCAGCACATAATTATGCTTAAGTATGGTAGATTCATTTATAATGGGTCTAGATAACATATCTGCAACCTTGTTATGTATGCCCTTCTTATATCTGATGACTAAATGGAACTGTTGTATAAAACCCATCCATTTGTAATGTCTTGATTGTTGCAGCTTAGTTTGGGAGTGTATATATTGAAGTGGTTGATGACCAGTGTGTATTACTGTCTCTTTGCCCATTAAGTAATGTTTCCACTTTTTCACACTCTAAACTAAGGCATACAATTCTTTATCATAGGTAGGATAGTTAACCATTGTAGGACTAAAGTCTCAGAATGATAACATATGGATTTACCATGCTGTGTCAACACTGCTCCCATGGCATAGTCACTGGCATCAGTTTCGATCTCAAATGGTCTTTGTAGATCTGGCAGTGCTAGTACAGGGGTTGTAATAATTTTTTCTTTCAAGGTGTCGAAGGCTTTCTGCTGTTTGCCTCCCCACTGAAACACCTTGTTCAATCCTGTCAAAGCATGTAAGGGAGCTGCAATTGAGCAAAAATTTGAAATGAACTTCCTCCAATATTGTGCTGCTCCTAAGAAGCTTCTCACTTCTGTAGCAGACTTGGGCTTAGGCCAGTTTATGATGAATGCCACTTTAGAGGGATCTATTTTCAATTCACCTCCCCCTACTATATGACCCAAATAATTTAGAGAGGTTTTGCCAAATTCACATTTAGAGAGTTTAAAATAAATTTTTTCTCTTTTCAAAACATCTAATGTCTGCTT
>APFE030099927.1:0-22560 GCA_000404065.3 Pinus taeda
CCATCCAATCTACTAGTATCCTTTCACCTGCCCCAGTCATGGTAGGTCAGCAAGCTCCCACAAAGATGGAAAGAATCATAGCTGCTAGGTATGGACCATTGGTCTTTCCTATACCTTTAAATGCCATGCCTGCTAGAGAGTATTAGAAATATATTCCCAAATTCACTGGTACAGAGGGAGTGACAGCTAAAGAACACTTTGAGTCTGTTTATAGTTATGTTGATAACCTGGATATCAGTGAAGATGATGTGTGGATGAGAGTTTTTGTCCAGAGCCTTGATGGAGAGGCTAGAAAATGGTTCAGGGAATTGACCCCTAGATCTATAGCTGACATTGAAGCATTGGATGATGCATTTTTGAAGCACTGGGGAGATAAAAAAGACTTGCTATATTACCATACTGAGTATGGTAACCTGAAGAGAGAGAATGGGGAATCATTTCTTGATTTTAATAAAAGATTCAATCGTATGTATAGTAAGATACCAGCCGAAGTAAAGCCAACCCCCACCTCGGCAAAACTTACTTATGCCAATGCTTTTGACTCTGATTTCTGCCTGTTGTTGAGAGAAAGAAGATGTGCCACCCTAGCTAATATGCAAGATGCAACCCTAGAAGTAGAATCTAATATTATGGCTGTAGAAAAACTCAAAAGTCATGTTGACAGAAGGAGGTAGAGAGGTGAGGCTTCTTCTTCCTCTGTTTCATCTTCAAAGCCTAAATTAGATCAAATGACTAGGATGATAGAGTCATTGGCTGCTGAGATATCTAAGCTGAAGGTTGAACAGAACTCTGGGAAGGCAAGGCTTCCAAACACATTTTCTCCAAGGAACCCAAATCCATTTAGAAGAGTAAATGAACAATTGCAAATCATTCAGAGGGGTAAAGAAGCAAATGAAGAGCAAAAGGTTAAAGCTCCTTTTCAAAATGTAGTCATGGAGGAGGAACAATTTGAAGAAGAGGATGAAATTCATTGCATGGAAGATAAAGGCAGTGCTGCCTTTTTGACATTGGCTGCATACGAAGAAGAATTACTCTTGGACCAAAATAGTCAAAGATGGGATGGAGAGGCTGTTCTACAAACTGGTGAGCAGCAAAGATATAATCTGAGGTCAAAAGCAAACAATGCCAAGGAGAATCCTACCCAAAAAGCTGCGGTCCCCACAGAGCAACATAATATCAGACATAAATGACCAACAACTGCTCTAGTTATCCTCAAAGCACCAGCTCAAGAGGTCCCGACCAGTCCCCTTCCCCTTTCAGTTCTGAGTTAGAAGTCCAGAAGTTGAAAATATCTACACCTCTGGTAGAATTTGTAAAGAGTGAAGTGTTTAGGAAGCCTATCCTTGAAGCCCTTGAGCTGAATGCCACACAAACCTCCACTGAATCTATCAATTTACAAGATGATAAACCTGCAGTTGTGCTGAGCCCCATGACTGGACCTGCTGATGATAATTATCCATCTTTTTATGTCTCCTTGACCATTCATGATAAAATCCTCCACAATTGCCTGCTAGACACAGGGGCTAGCCACAATCTGATGCCAAAAGATGTCATGGAAGAGTTAGGCCTTAATATCACCAGACCATATCATGATCTATTCTCCTTTGATTCAAGAAAGGTGAAATGTCTGGGATTGATCAAATATTTAGCCATTACCCTAACTCAGCTGCCTATGAAGAGCATGGTGATGGACATTGTGGTAGCAGATGTTCCTCCTAAGTTTGGCATGCTGCTGTCTAGTGGATGGATTAAGAGACTAGGTGGGACATTACAGAATGATCTATCTTATGCCATTGTCCCAGTTTTTGGAGGGGAAAGCTGGAGATTGTACAGAGAGGCACAACTGTCATACATCATCAGTGATGAGAGGAATCCTTCTAATCATCCTATTTATGCTGTAGACACTGATTTTGGAGCATGTATTCTCCAAATTGAAGAATCCTAGAAGGCCTTTTTGCAGATCAAGAAACCCATGAATCAAGCTGAGGGAGAGCAAGGAAGTCAGGTTTGGGAAATGTTCTTTGCTGGAGCATGTTCCAGGGAGACTGCAGGAGTAGGGGTGGTGCTGATAACTCCAAAAGAAGAAAGCACACGTCTGTCTTTTAAGCTGGATTTCCAAGTCACGAACAATATAACAGAGTATGAGGCGCTGATATTGGGTCTTAATGCAACAAAAGGCAGAGGAATCAGAAGCATAAAGGTGTTTGGAGATGCTAATCTTATCATTCAGCAAGTGAACAAAACTTTTCAAGCAAAGCATCCAAGGCTGAAAGCATACAGAGATGAGGTATGGAGACTCAAAGACTCTTTTGATAATTTCTGTATCTCATATATCCCTAGAGTCAGAAATCAGCTTGCTGATTCCCTTGCTGTCTCTGCCAGCATATTTATTCCTCCCATGCCTCCCAGACTAGTCTATGAAATCCAAATGAAATATAGACCATCCTTACTTGATAATGTCCAGTGTTGGAAAGTTTTTGAGGATGATGATGAAGTGAATAGATTCTTGCAAGTCATTGATGAATTTTCTGAAATGCAAATTGACCAAGAGAATGAAGCCTTGGAAGAAAATCCCCAATCCTAGCTTAGGAATAGAATTGGCAAAGATAGCATTGTCCAACTTCCCAACAATCATATACCTAAGGGTCTAGTTCCTTTAGAAAAGTTGTTTAACCAGAATGATGTGCCTTACAAGACTGCCAAAAAAGACCAATCTGCAATTTGTAAGAATAATATAGGGAGTCCAGGTCATCCAAGATATATAAACCTGCCTACCCATTTGTCTGCTGCCCAATGTGCTGAATATTGCAATTTAATGAAGCAATTTGCTGATGTTTTTTCCTGGGAATATAGTGACCTAAAAACATATGACAAAAAGATCATCCAACATAAAATTCCTTTAGAGAAAGACACCATCCCTTTCAAGCAGAAGCTGAGACCCATAAACCCTTTGCTCCTTCCCCTGATTGAAAAGGAAATCAAGAAATTGCTGGCTGTCAAAATCATAGTCCCTCTCAGATATTCAAAATGTGTAGCCAATTTGGTTGTGGTGAGGAAGAAAAGTGGAGAAAGCAGACTCTATGTTGATTTCAGAAACTTAAACAAATGCTCTAAGAAAGACAACTATCCTCTACCCAAGATGAAGCATTTGCTACAGAAGGTCTCAGGGGCCAAAGTGATGTCTTTCTTAGATGGATTTTTAGGATATAATCAGGTTGCTGTACATCTAGATGACCAAGAGAAGACTGCATTCACCACTCCTTGGGGCACCTTTATGTACTCCAAGATGCCTTTTGGGTTGATGAATGTTGGAGCCACCTTTCAAAGGGCTATGGATATAGCATTTGTGGGAGAGAAGGATAAGTTTGTCCTTATCTACCTTGATGATATAACAATATACTCCAGCAGCCATCAGGACCATTTGCAACATTTGAAGAAGGTGTTCCTGAAGTGTAGAAGGTTTGGGATTTCAGTCAATCCTAAGAAATCACAGTTTGCTTTAGAAGAATGCAAGCTGTTAGGACATGTTGTTTCTGCTGCAGGTGTCTAGATTGACCCAGAAAGAGTAAAAGCAATACAGACTTTGGCTATCCCAAGATCAAAGAAGGATATCCAGTCCTTTCTGGGCAAAATAAAATTTGTGAGGAGGTTTATCCCAAAATTTGCAGAACTGGTGAAGCATATTACCTCCATGTGAGAAAGGGGCCAGAGATCAAATGGACTGAAGCAGAAAGAAGATCCTTTGAGTCCATTAAGAAAGCCATTATGGAAGCCCCCACTTTAAGTAGTCCATATTATAGCAAGGAGTTCCATATATTTTCATTTGCCCCTGATGACACCCTTGCAGTGGTCTTAATGCAAGCAGATGAAGAAGGTTCAGAGCATCCAGTAGCATTTTTCAGTAAAACATTAAGGGATACTAAACTGAGGTATGATATCATTGAGAAACAAGCATATGCTCTTATCAAATCCTTGAAAGCTTTCAGAATTTACCCTTTGCTTCAATAAAAGATGTCCTAAGGTAATTGCATATGTACCCTTTGCTTCAATAAAAGATGTCCTAACACAACCTGATGCTAACGGAAGAAGAGCTAGATGGATTGCAAAGCTAATTGAGTTTAATATAGAATTGAAGCCCACTAAGCTCGTTAGAGGTCAGGGCCTTGCCAGACTATTGGCTAAGGAAAATTGTAGAACATTGGATGTAAATTGCATGGGCTTAATTGCAGAAAATGGTCAAACTGAGGAAGAGGAAGTAGCTGAATTAGGGAGAAAGCAGTCACTAGCAGAAAATCTAGCTTCTTGTGAATGGTATTCTGTGGTAGCCAATTTCTTGTTGAAACTAGAAATCCCTCCAGGCCTTGGTGCAAGCTAGGCCAGAACTGTTAAGCTCAGGGCAGCTAAATATTGCATTTATGAAAATCTACTCTACTGGAGGGACCCATATAGAATGCTTTTGAGGTTTCTGGACAAAGAACAATCAATGGAGGTTATGCAGCAGTTTCATTCCAGCATGTGTGGAGGACACCATTATTGGAAAACTACAGCCCACAAGATCCTCAGAGCTGGGTACTATTGGCCCACCTTATTTTCTATTGTCTTTTCATTTGTTAAATCTTGTGACAAGTGCCAAAGATTTGAAGGGAAGTAGCAATTGAAGTCCCTGCCCTTAAAGCCTATACATGCTAGTGGCCCTTTTCAGCAGTGGGGCTTGGATTTCATTAGAGAAATCAATCCACATTCCAGTGGCCAACACAGATGGATCTTAGTAGCCACGGATTATTTTACTAAATGGATTGAAGCAATCCCCACCAGAAAGGTTGATCATCATGTGGTCATGAAGTTTTTGACAAAGAATATCTTCACCAGATTCCACCTCATACTACCCTCAAGGGAATGGTCTAGGAGAATCCTCCAACAAGAGTTTAATAAGGATAATTAAGACGCTGTTGGAAGACAACAAAAAGAATTGGGACTCTAAAATCAGATATGCACTGTGGGCTGATAGAGTGACCACTAAGAGATCCACAGGGAATTCTCCATTCAAACTGGTATATGGCACTGAGGCTGTGTTCCCAATTCAGTTAACCCTCCCTTTGGCAAAGTTCCTACAAGAAGAGCAAAATGAGGAAGAAGATATGGCAAAAAGGATCACTGATTTAGCAGAGATACATCAAATCAGAGAACAGCTGGTTGAAAGGTCTATAGCACATCAAAAAAAGATCAAGGAAGATTTTGACAAGAGGACAAAACAAATAATTTTCAGGTTGGAGACTTGGTTCTTAAGTGGGATGCACTGAAAGAGAAGAAAGGCAACCATGGGAAGTTTGATGCTTTTTGGACAGGGTCTTTTATCATTTCTCAGATCCAATGGAACAATACCTTCATACTGCAAAGTATGAGAGGAGAAGCAGTTTTTGATGGCCTAGTTAATGGGCGGTTTTTGAAAATTTATGTTGTTTAAGGTTTTTGGGCCTTAAAGTTGTAAATATGTTGTTTTATCAGTTTTAGTGTAGGCTCAATTAGATTCCATGCCCAATGGAACACTAGGAAATTTTGCTAATTTGTTTTTCATAGGAAAGGCATTGATCTGCAAGTTCTTGAGACCTCACAGGGAGGATCTCATCCCCAGAAGGAGCCAGTGTTATTCTTGCTACATGTGGCTGATATTCAGGAGCATAAGTGGCTTGGTTTTTGGTTTTGTTTGAAGGAGGCCGCTGCCGGTCATTCTCACCTTCTCCGTTCCCTCTTGCACTCTCCTTCCATCTCCATATCATATGCCCTTTTGATTAAAAACAAACATATGAATTCCTCTTTTCTTAAACCCCAGGCATGAAAACCCCCGAAACCCATATAACCGCGTGCCTTCGCAAAATCCCTAATCCGCTATTCCCCTATCACATCCGTCGAAAACCGTGCGATCAAATCCACACCGTTCGATCAACTTTGCTGTGATCAGACGACATTCGCTCCTCTCGCACCTGCAAACAAACCACGCGTTGACTTGCAATCAAAGCGGTTTTCGTCATGTCCCATCTGCCACGCGTCACATGTTGGCTGGATTCACTCACCCTTGTACGATTACCGCTCACCCTCCAAAAGCGATGTGATCAATACCGCTTACCACCAAAACCGTAGTCCTCGCTCGTTAACCTCCGCACATCTCTTCCGCCCGATGACCATTGGATCTACCTGCCCGAGATCCAATGGCTCACGATTGTCTGCCCTCGTTTCCTCCCAATACCTCCCACTGAGCCATATCCGCCGTCCATTTATGTGATCCAATGGTTGATATTCATTCCCTGTCCTGCTCATACATCCGCCATGCAATCCTCTCGTCCTTGACCTATCTGATGCATCCGAAGGACGAAGGTGGCCAGTATCCAGTACCCAGTGTAATAGATCCTCAACAACCACATTCAATAGGAAGGATGACCGAGAAAGAAAGGACCAGCCTCGAGCAGATAAACACTTTCAGCAGTTAAGGAATTTTATCCTTTACGACACTCCACCTGCTCAAGAAGTACAACAGAGCACCCGAGAAAATCAAATTTGTTCACTGAAGCAGGCAGATTGCCCTAGAGACTCCATAAGATAATTAAAGCAGTTGGTGGTCAATTATGACCCTCCACAGGTAGAATAGCAGAACATTTTTGTAAAGAAACTCTATATATACCCAGAAAACAGATGTAATCAGGGTGGTTGGTTGTTGTTTTGATGTAAGGTTCAACTTGTGGAGACTGTCACTGCTTTGATACTTGTAACGTCTCGTCTTCATTTTTAGCTAATACAAGCTTCTTTTGCTATTAATTGCTCACTTTCCATTTCTTTTCTATTCTAGGCTGTGCCTATTATGCAGTTTTCATGAACTCTTGATGTTTAGCATTAGAGGAGCTGTCATCCTACGTCTGTGCTAAATTCTTATATGTATCAGTGAATGTGTTATTCAAGTTTCTGTTTACCTACTGACATAGAGTTGTCATCCTGTCTGTGCATTAGGAAATAGATTTGCAGACCTCTTTACTAGTTACAGCCGACCATCACATGGTCTTGTGCTTCTGCTGGTGTGGTTAGTATTCTCCATATTCACCCAATCCCTAAACTATGAGTAATTAGTGGTCTAAAGCCTTGTAGTCTGGGGGTGTTCACGCATGTTTGGAGTCAAGCAAAGTAGGAGTGGTTATCTATCTTGAACAAGCATCATTCCTTCCATTCATCCATTTCCAACATCATGTTGAGTTTATAATATTCTCGAGCATCTTCGAGATACAACCTAGGAAAGTTTCTTAGGGTGATAACAATTGAAACTAGTAAAATTTTCAGGCTTGTAGCACTTGACTATATTTTTCAATAATAATGATTAATTTTCCAAATCAGTTCCATTTATACAAGCAAAAAAACAAAACTTACAAGAGACACTAATCTTTTTCAGGAAATCTAAAAGTAACCATTTACAACCTGTTTTATTATCAAAATAAAGCTATAAATAATAATTTACAAAAATAGAAGAGGTCATCTTCTATGGAAAGTATTTTTTAAGGATCTGCCCATTAACAGGTAAAGATTCTCTTTTCCCTGCTAAATCTTGCAACATGAAAGTCGATGGACCTATGATTTCAACAATTTGGAATGGTCCAAGCCACATCCATTTGAATTTAGAATGTTTGCCTTTTTATTCGCGAGCCTTATCCCATTTCAATACTAAATTTACAATTTTAAAATCCTTCCTTGATACCATGTTTGAATCGAAAGAGCCTTTACTAATGTTTGATGATGTGCATGGGTAATTTTGTCCTGTTCTCGTTTCTCTTCTAGATTAAGGATCTGCAATTTTCTTAGTTGCAAATATGAAGGTGTTTCTTCAATAAATTGAACTAAGGTTAAAGAAGGAATTGCTAGATGAGTTGGGAGAACTACTTCTTTTCCATAAACTAAATTAAAGGGAGAAGTGCCAGTGGAAGCCTTTTGAGTTATTTGATCTACCCAAAGAGCATACATCAAAGATTTGTGCCAATTTCTATGATTCTGATCAATAGTTCGCTTAATGATTCTGATTAGGTTTTTATTTGTTGATTTAGCCAACCCCTTCCCTTGTGGGTAATAATTGGTAGAATAATTAAGTTTAAAACCTATTTTAAGTGCAAATTCAATCAGAGCATTGCCAGAAAAATATGATTCAATATCAAACATTAAAGAAGAAGGTAAGCCAAACCTGGTAATTATGAATTGGTCAATGAAATCGATGATATTATCAGCATTAGCTATCTTGAGAAGAAATTCTTCTACCCATTTAGTAAAATAATCTGTAGCTGTAAGGATGTACCTATGCTATTTAAAAGAGTGAGGAATGATCTCAC
Organism: Pinus taeda; assembly: GCA_000404065.3. Lineage (NCBI taxonomy): Eukaryota > Viridiplantae > Streptophyta > Pinopsida > Pinales > Pinaceae > Pinus > Pinus taeda. Next base: position 8,358 of record APFE030099927.1, read on the forward strand.
CTCTTATATCCAATCCCCATTGCTCAAATGGTTGGTCGATATTAACTAGTTGCAATGGAAATGATGGTATCTTCTGTCTTCTAGTAATAGTTTGACAAACTTGACATTTCCTTACATAGCTATGTGCATCTTTAAATAAACTAGGCCAATAGTATCATGCGCATAAAATTTTGTGTGCTGTTGCATCTCCTGTGTAATGTCCACCTGCTAGTCCATCATGGAGTTCCTGCAACACTTTTTTAGCTTCAGATTTCTCAAGACATCGAAGAAGAACATAATCATAATTCATCCTAAAAAATACATCGTTTACAAGTTGATATTGCTTAGCTTTCAATCTTAGGGCTCTTTTCTTTGTATGATTCAGATTTGAAGGAGCATGTCCATTTTTTAACTAAAACATGATATCAGCATATCTCGATTCAATATCGTTTAGGCTTACCTCATACATTTGTACCTCTTGATTGGGAGATGGTATTTCTGATATAAGCAATGCTCCAGCCAACATTTTGCAAAAGCCTTGATCTTTTACAATATTCATTGGCTTGATCTCAACGTCATATTCTTGTAGGGCAGTGACCCAATTTGCTCTCTTTTCACTCACGTCTTTCTGTACCAAGAGATTTCTTGCTACTGGAAATGGCACTATTATTTATATGGGTCTTAAGAAGAAAGGGTCTAAAGTGTTTGATTGCTTTGAAAATGGCATAAGCTTGTTTCTCAACGTCAGAATAATTTTGATTTAGCCCCTTGCAAATTTGAACTAAAGAAGGCAATTGGGGCTTCTGCTTTGTCTTGATTAGCTTGCGTGAGTATTGCAGCATATGACTTCTCAGAGGCAAATGTATACAAAATGAAAGGATCATAAAAATTTGGAGTCGCTAGGGATGGGGCATTAACAATCGCTTGCTTAATCAGATTGAATGCTTCATATTCTGCTTGACCCCATTTAAAGAGTGAATTTTTCTTGATCATTGCTTGTAATGGTGACACAATTATTGAGAAGTTTGGAACAAATCTTTTAACAAAATTAATTTGACCAAGGAAGGATTGCATTGCTTTCTTATTATGTGGTAAGGATATTACAGAAATTTCCTTAGTCCTATCTGGATCAATATGGATTCCATATTTAGACACTATAAATCCAAGAAGTTTTCCTTCACTTAATGCAAAAAAGGAATTTTTTCGATTAAGTGAAATCCTATACCTTTGACAACGTTGAAAGATCTACTTTAAATCTCTGAGGTGATTACTATGTTTTTCAGAATATATCGTTATGTCATTTAAGTAAATCACCAATGATTTGTTTACTAATCCCTTAAATGCAATATCCATGGCTCTTTGAAATGTGGAACCAGCGTTAATCAACCCAAAAGGCATCTTTTGATATGCGTATGTACCCCATTTGGTTATGAATGTGGTTTTTAGCTAATCATCCGAATGGACTAAGACTTGGTTGTTGTTGGAGAAACCATCTAAAAAGGACATCAATTCTGATCCCGCAACTACTTGTAATATTTGTTCCATAGGAGGCAGGGGAAAATTATCCTTTTGTCAAGCTTTGTTAAGATTTCGAAAGTCAATACAAATTCAAATGCCTCTGTTTTTCTTTCTGACTGGAACTAGATTGGAAACCCATTTAGAATGTCGATCGGGAAAAATAATTTTGGCTTTCAACAATTTATTGAGCTCAGATTTAATCTGAATTTCCAGATTAGGATGGATCTTAATCAGCTTTTGTTGGACTGGTCTTTCATCAGCTATCATTGGGATAGTATGCTAAATGATTGAAGTGTTGTAAGTCTTAAGGTCATCGTAATTCCAGGCAAAGACATTTTTATACTGCCTCAGGAGTTGAACAAAGGCTAATTTTTCTTGTGGGGCCAGACCAAGACCTAAGTTGATATTCTGCAGCTTAGTTTCTATTCCTAGATTTACTAATTCATATTTCAGAGTTGAACTCTTAATTTTTGAATTGGTAGACCTTTTGAATCTGTCTTTTAAATCGTATAGGTCTTTTAACTTGACTACATGTTTTAGTATGGAATTATTGGTGCTCTCTTGTTGTAACTGCTTGTCATGTTGGTCCTCATCAATTATCTGATTACTGTAAGATCCTTCTGAAGTCAGGAAACTTATAATATCAGGGTCATCATTAAAAATTCTCCAGTTGGTAACATTATTAGGGATGGAGGGCCTAAATATCAATTCGATTGAGAATCTATCTGGGCTATTTTCTTCTGAGGGAAAGAGCTTGGAAGCTATATTAGCCAGGAGGTCAACACTAGCATTTTGGAGTCTGGGGATGGATGAAATATTGAATGCTATAAAATGTGCCGTCAGATCTTGTACTAAAGATTGATAATGCTTTAAATGACATGATAGACAATGTATAGTATTTCGTACCTATTTAATAACAATCTCAGAATCTCCAAAGACTTGTAGATACTTGATGTCCATTCTGATTGCTTTGTGCAACCCTTGCACTAAAGCTTCGTATTCTGTAGTGTTGTTTGTGCAATCGAACTCGAGTCTAAAGGTTAGCATGGTTTTATTCCCTTCTAGACTAACTAATACACATCCTGCTCCTGCTCCATCATTAAACTTAGAACCGTCAAAAAATAATTTCCAAAACTTTATAGGACTATCTACGAAATTAACACATTTAGAACTATTTGTTTGAGAAATTTTTTCTACTTGAGACAAAACTGAATGTTCTAAATGAGGCGAAGTATGAGCATTAAAATTTCCTAAGAAAGAGTCAACACAATAGTTCCCAATTATATTATTGTTGTATGCTATAGGTTCATTTTCTCCTTCCAGTTCCATCACTATGTATTTTTTGTGTCTTTCTTGCTCAACCTTTATCTGATTTGGTTTACCATTGTAAGGGAGCCACAGATGTGACCAATCGGTCACAAAGTATCCATGAAGATTTTCAGACCAATCCCTGCTAAGAATTAAACCATAAGATTTAGGAGTGTCATGACTTGACATACCTTTGGATTCGATGAGAGTCTTATGGTAACTTGATTTAATTCACCAATTACTTCAACTTGCGACTGATCCAACTAAACTATGCGTATTGCAGATTTTTGAGGTTGGACGCTTAATTCTGCACAAATTGTTTTAGGCAAAATATTAGATGAAACACCTGAATCTACTAAACAATTATGCAATTTTTTATTGAAAATTTCGAAAGTAAGGAGGAATGGAGGAGTATGGGATTTTGACCTACCTCCAATTAAAGCAATATCATTTGGGTCAACTTTATTTTCTATACTAGTTGGAGGTCTTCCCATTTCATGAGAAGCTAGCGAGATTACAGTGGCAGGAAGAGGTGCAACGGGTACTGCATGCAGCTATTTCAAAAGTAGTTTATGTTGATGCTTTAATTTACTCAGTTCATGAAAAGTAATGTTGGCGCAAGTCTTCTTCATGTCTTCAACAATATTATACTCCATCTCATCGGAAACAATTAGTGTTTTAGATGGAGTTGATGACTCAGATTGGACTGGGTTTGTTTGAGTCGCTTTTGGTGATGATTTCTTCCATGCGACTTTATCTTTGGAAACCGAGCTTGCATTCTTCTGTTTAGAACTGGGCTATGGAGGATCGAGTTGATTTCTACTTCCGGTACTGACTAGTGATGCCTCTTGATCCTCTTCATTTGGAAGAATGAAGTCCCACATTCCCTGTAGTTCTACAACCTCATCTTTATCAATAGGTTCTTCATTGGAAACTTCTTCTTCTTCTCCTTCAAATTCTACATTTTTTATAGCATTGGGAGGCTTTGGGTCAGTTGAAGGGTTTCTCCTAAAAGGATTGTAGGGTTTCTTAGAAGAAGTCTTTGCTACTTGTTTTTTAATGTCAACCATTTCGTTAGACATGGTTTTTAAAACTTTTTGTAATCCTTCCAACTCAAATGGGTCCTTTAATTGCTTTTTCTTAGGATCATCTCTAAAGGCAACCTTCCTAGATTTTCTTTCATCAATAACATTTTTCTTTTCTAAAGCTAAGATACGCTTTTCTACCACTATGGCTTCCTTCATGTTTTTGGCCAATGTTGGCTTGGCGGCCCTATCAACAAAGATTGCCATATTCGATGGTAAAGCAGATATGTACCATTCACTTTGAACTTCTTCGCTAGGCTTGGAAGTGGTAGGGATTTTATTCAAGAGTTTGTTGAAATGCGAATTGAAATCTTTGATGGGTTCTCTTGATTCCGCCTTAAGATTTGATAGATCATTGATCAATGTTTCCGTAGACCTATCATCGCCGAACTTTGTCAATAATTGCTCTTGGAAAATGTTCCAACTAGTAATGGATCCTGATGGTAATGAAAAATACCAAGACCCAATTTATCCTTGTAAAGTATATCGAAAAAGTCTAACAACAACGTCTAACAACAAAAAGTATTTGTAACTCCATTTAGATTTATTGATAACATAAAGTTATTTATGTGTTCTTCTGCTAGCATGCTTATTTCAAGATTAAACTTGGGCAACCATTTCTCAGGATGGGCCAGTAATTGACTCAAGGGTGCAGGCATTGAGACTAACCCTGGATTGTTCCATGGGTTTTGAGCCATTGTTGAACTACTAACAGAGAAAAGCATGGATGCAGTTCCTTTTGGTTGGGACGAAGATGTCGAAGTTCCAGTACTCTGTCGAACAATGATATGAAGTGGAGGAGTGGATGGTTGACTTTGCAATGGAGAAGATGAAACGGATGATGATGATGAAAAATTCTCACTATCAGACCCTTGAGGTGTCTTCCTTGCTCTTTTCCTTTTAGGCAGAGGTAATTCGATTGGTTCAATACCAAGATTTTCACTCTGTAATCTGGTAAGAGGATGAGAAGGAATATATTGCAAAGTCACACTACCTTGAGATAATTTAGATTTCTGCGGTGATATGGAAAATCCTTGAAGTTTATGGATCAAAGACTGAACTTCAGGGGGTTCGATAGTAGATTTATCTGAAATGCTCGAGTTTGCGATAGTGGTTGTTCTTTTCTCAACTTCTCTCTTAAGGTTTAAAGACTCAGAATGAGATGGAGAAGTCGGGGGAGATGTTGAGGGCGATTTACTCTCAGAATGGGTTTTGGATTTAGATTTACTAGCCATTCATAGTTCGGGCCCTCCTTCTAGCGCCAAATATGTTGAAGCCCCGAAAATCAGGTCTACAACAAGGGGTATAACCACACAGTCCGGACCTCGAAAGCAACTCCTTTTCTGTTTGGGATAGTGGCTCTAATGGGGGCAATGGGACTAGTTTCCTAATTTGTTTGTGATGATGCTAAGGGATGATTTTTTCCTTCCTAAAAGTTTCTAGAGAGAATGTTCTTAAACTAAATCTAAACTAACACATGCAATTTTATTCTAATGAATAGAAACATTTAATTCAAAAAAACTATCTCGGGATTAACTCTTCACTTATGCGATCTAAAATAGTTTCCAACAACAATTAGTAATAAAGATTATTCAATTGCTACGAGAAAAGAATCCATTTAAAAGTAAATTGTTTCGTATAACAAATTAGCTGAAACAATTATGATAAGCATATTGCATAATAAGTTATTCATACACTCAACATAAAAAGAATAGTTACCATCATACAAAAGTGAAAAAATAATAACTGAACATTCAGGCCTTCATATATAAAGAACTGAAAATAACATATCACTTGACGCATAAGCAGAAATCATTAAGAGAAAAAAGTACCATTGATAATAAGTCCTACTCATGAGCTTCAACAATATAGATTTATCTTCTCATAATTCAATATCTACTAAGAGTACAGAAGTGAATTTCAGTAGCAGACATTAAACACAGATATAAACAAATCTCGTTCCATTCATTTATCAAAACCTCCTCAGCGGGGCAAAAGTGCATGTTTTGAAGAACTGCTTTTGATAAATTTTTGGACCCTTCTTTAAATACATGAGAGGGGTTTAAATACTACTAACTAAAGACTAAAAATAGTTATTACAAAAATAAAGGAGGAAGTTTAAATGACCATCCTCATCTAAAGCAAAAATAAATTGAAACTAAACTGAAACTGTATCTAAAGATCAACTATGCATATGTTCTCTTAAGTCGCAAGTATCCAGCACCGGCTTCAGGAGTGTTAGTTGGCTGACCTCCGATTTTAATTGTCCTATGAAAATGGAATCACCAAGCGCTGGTGCTATCTTCTCGACAGAATTTGTAAATAATTTTAGAGTCATACACTAACTGTGTGGTTTCACCAAATATTGCCAGTAAATGTCCCATTTTAACTTAGTTAACTTTTTGATTGACTCTGCCTTTTCTTCAGCTTTCGGCCTCCAACTCATTTTCAGTTGCTGCGTTTTTTAGAGAAATCCTAGAGCAGTTTCCGATATTAGGTTGGCTCTATGCAGATTTTCATTGACACAGTCAATGATATTGCTTGCTGCTGTCACCGCTTCTTCCGCTACCTGTTCTGCTTTTTTGCTCTATGCATCCCATTTATTAAACAATATTTCTTTGTGGGATTCATTGATCTTGGGAAAACCTGCTTTCTTGCCTTCCTCTCATTCCTGCCAATTCAAATAGTCAGAAACTTTCTTATAAATTAAATCATAATCAAGTCGCAAATCTACAACTTGACTTGTGAAATTGTCACTCATTTCGTAGTGAGAGTTCCACTGCGATATTCTTTAGCAAAGCGTTTCCTGTTGTTGCAAGAGTTGATCATTTAGGGCAAGGGCTTCTGTGACAAATTATGCGACTTTAGGGTCATCTTTGTGCATTTCTAATGTGGCCTGTAAATGTTGTTGTTTTTTGGCCAGACTTCTTTGATAACCCCGTTGCATTTGCTGGAAGTCCTGTTGTAACTTTACCAATTTTTCTTCTACTTCCTAGCTAATGCTGGCCTGCTATAATTGTTGCTGCAAAAATAGGATTTTTTCCTCTTTGTCTTTAAGCAATAGTTGAACTTCGGATGCTTTGTCAATAGTAGCAGAAGCATTAGGTCCTGCGATTTGGGATAATCTAGTCAGGTTCTCTGTCGAATCAGTGGTGGGGTCTTGCCAAAGGAGATCTAGCGGCTCTGCTTTAGGTGAGAGCATGCTATCTAGTTTTCACTTCTTTCTCTGTCTCCTGACCACAAATTTGTGCTACAGACTGTAAAACACATAAAGAGGAGGGATTTCCTCTATCTTTAGTATAATTTCAGATGACGGAGCTATGGGAATGTGCTCAGTTTCTAAATCATTGACAACTGTTTCAATCACCATTTCTGTGGTTGTCTATGTTGGATTCTTTGGTGTCTCTACATTTTTCTCCTCCATGTTGATTAATTCATTAAAATTTTCCCATTCTTTCTCCAACACTATTCTTAATGGATTTTTTGTCTGGATGAGGGGAGCGGGAATTTCCACCTGTTTGGCGACAACACTTGCTGCTCAGGATTCTCCTTGGATTGGGGAATATCCCTAATTGATCCATCACTCTTGTTGTGATCACTCTTTGACCGTCTAGACCATTATGGCGATTCTCTTTTAGACTTAGATTTAGACTTGTCTTACCTCGAGCTTCCACTCATGCTAATGCTGGGAGTGGGTTCCCTCATTAGTTCTACATGCAGTTTGTCCAATGGGACATTTGCCAATCTTCGTTCTCTGTAGAGTTTAAAATCTTGGAGTTCTGCTGGGCCAAACTGGATTTGGGCAATGTGTAAGATGTCTCTGGGTGTGCTCTTCTGCTAGAAAATTTTGTTGAAGAGATCATCTTCCTTACTGAACACCTTTATTTTAACTGTCGTGGTAAAATTCTTTATAACATCAAAGGGATCAAATTGTCTCCCTAGGAACTTAGGCAATCGTAGACTCAACATGTTATCTACTTCCTTGAAAGCATGACCTAGATCAAACAATGCAAAAGCTCCACAGACCACATGGAATTGTAGCCAATTGCCTTTTTCTTGTCCTTAAGTTCTCTGCTCATTCACCCAACCCCACAGGCTTGGTAGGCTATTTCCCGGGCCATCAATTTGTCAGGAACATACAAGGGAAGTATATGAGGTGAGGAAATGCTTCCAATTACTTTGATATAAGTGAAAAATTCTTCTCTGAACCATCTTCCCACAGGGAGAATATCAATTTCGGCTTCAGGAGAAAATCTTGGGGCATCTGTATTATACAACATCTTGTGAATGGGTAGCATAACTCCATGGCAGATTTTATTAAAATATGGGGTGAACTTAGAATCCCATAGTTCCTTATGGTAGACTTGAATGGGTAAGGGATTCTGTATCGTCCATTTCCAACCCAAAAGAGGAAATTTAGAAACAAAACAGATAGCATCCATGACATAGGAAGCTAGAAAGAAGGGAGGATAAAACCTCTAAGAAAAACTCCTTTTAGTCTGATAATTCCAAATAGCAGAGGCTAAGTTATCAGACAATATTTGGGCCCAGTCCATTATAGTGGCGTTGGTGGTCACATTTAGTAGGGGCAACCACTCGAACGAAAACTTATTGATATCAAGTTTTCCGAATAGCCTAAATAACATTGTAGCAGCGAAACAATATGGAGAAGAGAGGGAACCAGTGTTGTACATATGATTTTTGTCCTTTTTTAATGGCTCTTCCTTCGCTAACCAGCTTTTGGTGCATTCCACCAAATCTTCATTCTCCTTGGCAAATTTCTCCACGAACTGTTTGTTATAGCTAGCTTGCAACTCTGGAAAATGATACATGCGTCTTAAATTCTGTGGGGTAAATGATCCTATAACTTCCTGGTTCCTCCTCTTGAATTGCCTGTCCATTATCTCAGTATGGTCTATCACCCATTTGACCATATCTGTATAGGGAAGTATTTTTGGCCTTGCTGTGACATGGTGTAGGAATGAGAATGCAAGCTCTGTAAGTGATGCTTCGGATGACTCGCGTCCAACTGTCGTAGCTGTAACCTCCATGACTCTCGATTTTTCTTCCTCCAACAGTCTATACATGCCTTCCCAAGTAGATATCCCTGCTTCTTTTGTACAGGTGGTGTCCGTGAATAATGGAGTCATCTCTGATTTTTTAGATACTGGAGCTTTTCCTTTCTTCCCCATCACGTTCTGTGCACTGCTCTGTGTATTGTTCTGCGTACCACTCTTGTAAGTTCACAAGTAGAGAACTAAGACACAATAAGAAAGATAAAGAATGATGGTAAATAATAAGGTGACGGGAAAGCTCTTAATTTTAAAATCAGATCAAATATATCACCTTGCATGAAATAACTCTTTTGGTCAGATCTAAATCATTTCCCATAAATAACCATCAATAAACCACTAAGTTGACATTAATGCCCATAACTCAGTATCGAATGACGAGAAATATTTCATCGAACTGTGAGCCCTTTTGATCTGCAATAAGGTGATTTTGTGATTTGCTTCGCAATATCACAAATCACAATATCACTAATCCTTTTTTGTTAACAATCATTTGCTCCATTATGCGATTGCGAGATGCGATTTGCGATATGCGATGAATCTGTGTGGCTCGCAATCTCGCATCATCATCTTTTCGCAATTCCGACATTTTATTTATATATGATGCCCTTCGTTACCCTTTTGCAATGCGATGTTCATCATTAAGAGAACGCTTTTATTTGATACTTTTCATAATACTTAAGACTTTGTGTTTGCAGATGTTTTTCCTAGCTTTTATGGTAACGTTGCAATTCTTTATAGGGAAGCTTTAATACTTAAATTTAAATGCGCACAAAGCGAGGAAAGATAAGAATCTTAAGTTTATGATAATGTATTTTATTAAAAGGGAATTCTAAGTGCTAGTTTTTTTATTTTAGAAGGGTCCCCATTTATTTAGTGTTATTGCTAATACTAAATAAAAAGGGGGGCTGTAGCTGGCCACAACATATGGATAGGGTGTACCACTACGATAGACTTTTCAAAATGGGTAATATTCAAAACGAATTGGTTGTGTAATTTCACTTGAGGATCAAAGGTTTAGGGCTTGGATACTCAATTGGATCCTCTCTGTAGGTATTTCATTAACAAACTGGAAGAAACTTTAGGTTTCTGGATATTAAATCTGTAAAGTTATCTCCCACTTGGAGTACAAGGAGAGTGAGGCAACCAATAATTTCTAAGAGACTTGATGGATTTCTAATTTCAAGGAATTGCTTTAACAAAATAAACCAACACTTAATCCTATGAGAGAATCCATGGAACAACCCAAAGGACAGAAATAAATTTAAAACTTTAACAGAGGTGTCCAATGGAACAAAAATTGAAGACTTTAATGAAACAAGAGCAAAAATCTATGAACCAACCTAGATCTATGTTAACCCTAGATCTATCAAGTGTCGAGAGGGATCAAATCTCTCAAGGTGAAAATCTCTTTTTTGAGTGCAAAACTTGAGGAAAGGTTTGCACCTAGAGATATTGGATCCCTCTCGATGCTCTATAGATCTGTGGTTAAGATGGATGTAAGCTGGTTTCAGTCGTGTGAAGTGATACAAAATTTGTTGAACATATAATTATTTTGATCATTTTAAATATGTTAAATATGTCTAATAATAATTTGGCCAATTTAACTTTAACTTTGCTTAGTTACCTCAGTTTTTTGAGTTGAGAGAGCTTGTTAGTAACTTGAATGATGAAAAATGATGAAATAAAAATTTTAAGTGTTAAGTGAGAGTGTAACAATGTTGAACAATAGAAAATGTGAATAATAAGAATATAGTGAATTACAAACAATCTTCATTGTGATCAATATGAAACTATTTTCTTCTACTATTCTTATTGTCACACCTATTAGTTATTTTCTATTACCACGTTTGAATGGAAAGTGGTTAACAATGTTGAATGATGGAAAATGGGAATAATAAGAATGTAGCCAATTACAAATAGTTTCACAGTTTTAAGAAGAAGGCATTTTGGGTAAGTGAACTTTTTATTTAGGATGAATATTCAAGTATTGTATTTATGGTTGAATTACTATAACAAAGAAGTCAATTCACGTAACGAATAATGTTTATGTGTGCACAATGAAAGAGAGTTTGCATGTTTTGGGAGTGAAATAGATATATAAATGGAGCGTGGTGAGAGGGAAGAAGAGAGAGAGAAAAACATGGAGGAAGGAAGTGATATAGACATGGAGAAAGAAGTCTTAGAGAGAGAGAAGGGGAAGAGAGAGAGAGAGGGAGTGGAAAAGGGAGGGAGATAGAGAGAGATGAATAGATATGGATAGAGAGTGTGTATGTTTGGGAGGTGAGATGGAGAGATAAAGAAGGAGAGACAATGGGAGATAGAGATATAGATGGAGGGGGCAGAGATGTGTTTAAAATAAAATCATTGCACACTATTAATCTAATTACTTTGAAATTAATGTAAATCATACATATTGTTGGCATTATGGTTCTGGTATGATTATATGTTTCAGATGTTGTACTTGATGGCAACACCCATGGCATGGCTCTCATTTTTGATGAAAATAAAGAAGTACGCAGGAGAACAGTTCAGGAGGTGCGTACCCGCAGCCATACCATGCAGGGATCGCGTCCAAATACGCGGGTCACCCATTCATGAGGTGCGTACCCCAGTGCACACATTCCAAGGCAGTTAAGCGCCCACCCGTGGGGCTTCTCAATGGTATTTAGCCAACAGTATTGGGTTATCATGGTTTTGGCCCGCGGTATTGATTATTTTATTATTATTATTGAGCCCCATGACCCTTGATTTAAGGAAGAGCTAGCCTATATAAAGCAAAGGAGATCATTTGGCTTGGGCATCTTTGGTGTCTTTGAATATCTTAAGATCTGATCTATTGGGTTCTCTGTTCTTAAAAGATTGATTTATAAAGGAGAAGTCAGAAGCGAATTGGCGAAGGGTGATCTCTTGAGCACAAGTTCAGATCTGAGCATTTGAGGTTATTTTAGCCCTAGTCCAAGGTACGCAGAAGCGCCGAAGGTTCAGTGCGTGGGTACGCAGAGGCGCCAAAGGTTCTGTGCGTGGGTACGCAGAAGTGGCGAAGGCTCAGTGCATAGGTACGCAGGGCAACAGTGGTTCAGGTGCGTGCTTTCTGTAGCAGCACGCGGCGCGATTATTCTTCTGGGTGCGTACTTTCTGAGAAGTACGCGGCGCGATATTGTTTCTGGGTGCGTACATTCTGAGAAGTACGCGGCGCGATATTGTTTTTGGGTGCGTACTATACGTAGTTCAGTGAAAGGAGCAGAGCGTGGCCACGCAGTCCGGAAGAAGGAGATCTGCGGGTATACGCAGAGAAGCAGAAGGTGAACTGCGTAGCGACGCAGGCCAGTAAGGGAAAAACCGCGTATCTGTGTTAAGATCTTCTGTTGGTTGAATTTTTCTGTTGGAAAGAAGTTCTGGGTTCTGTTCTGTTATTGTTGATCTGGATATTACAGCTGATTGTATTATTTACATGTACTTGATGATCATTTGATGTATATGGATCCAGTTTGAAAATTTATGAAAAGTGGTCCTTGAAAAGAAGTAGGGGATTGTAGCTCCCTTTCAGGAGAAACTTGAAAACGATGAGAAGAGTTGTAGCTCTCCAGCAGTTGCAGGCCTGCGTACTGGTAAAGTACTGCACCAGTAACAAAAGACCATTGTAAAAGGAGTACCAGTTTCCTTAAATTGAAAGAAGATAGAGACACCTATCTGCAAGCAGGTGGGTTTTTCACCCACATTTTGGGTTTTCCCACCTTATATCTGGTGTTTCTTTGATGTGCTGTCCTGATTTTCTTTGTTCATGCTCATTATTTATGGTATTGGTATGCAAAAATAATTCGAAGTATAAATAAGAAAGATTTGGTAAAAGAATTAGATAATACTGATTCACCCCCCCTCTCAGTATTATTGTCAACACATATATATCCATCAAATTAGAAATCAACATCTACACTGAAATCAACGCATCTAGTGCAAACAATAAAATAGAATTAGAAATCAACATCTACACTAAAATCAATACATCTAGTGCAAACAATCAAATAGGATTAGAAATCAACATCTACACTAAAATTAATGTATCTAGTGTAAGGTATTAAATAGGATTAGAATTGACATCTACACTAAAATCAATGCATCTAGTGCAATCGATCATATAGGATTATAAATCAATATCTACACTAAAACGAATGCATCAAGTGTAAGCAATCAAATGGGAGTAGAAATAAACATCTACAATGAAATCAAAGCATCTGGTATAATGTATTAAATAGTATTAGAAATCAACATCTACACTAAAATCAATGCATCTGATGCAAGTGATCAAATATGATTAGAAATCAATATATACATTGAAACCAATGCATATAGTGCAAGCAATCAAATAAGAGTAGAAATCAACATCTACATTAAAATCGATGCATCTAGTGTAAGGTGTTAAATAGGATTAGAAATCGACATATACACTGAAGTCAATGCATCTTGTTCAATCAATCACATAGGATTAGAAATCAACAACTACACTAAAATCAATACATCTATTTTAGTGAAAAAAACAAAATATTCATGACTTTCTAGATCTAACTTCTATGTTTGTATTTGTCTTTGTGTGTCTCTTTCTTCTCCCCTCTCTCTCCACCTTCCATTTTTTGTCTCTCTCCCTTCCTCTCTCCTTCTATCTCTCCCCATCCCTCTATCCCCTCCTTCCATCTTTCCTTATTTGTCTCTCTATCTCAGCCCCCTAAACACATCTCTCTCTCTTATTCACTCTTGGCCCCTCCATCTATATCTTTATCACCCTCCATATCTCCTTCTTTATCTCTCTATATCATCCTACATACACTCTCTCTCCATATATATATATCTATCTCTCCCTATTCCTCTCCCCCTCTCTCTCTTCCCATTATCTCTCTCTCTCTCTCTCTCTCTCTTTCTCTACCCCCTTCATCTATATATCTATCTCAACCCCCAAACATACACACACTCTCTCTCCATATCTATCTATCTATCTATCTATCTATCTCTCCCTCCCTCTTCCTCTCCCCCCTTCTCTCCCCTCCCTATCCCCCCCCTAATCTCTCTCCCTCCTTCCCCCCCCCATCTCTCTCTCTCTCTCTCGCTCCATATCTATCTCTCTTCCTCCCTCCCTCTCTTTGCCTCTCTCTTCTCCCCTTTCTCCCCCCTCCATCTATATCTCTCTCTCCCCTTGTCTCTCCTTCTCACCCTGAAAAACATACACTCTCTCTCCATATGCATCTA